>QNGE01002281.1:76427-112966 GCA_008508345.1 Paragonimus westermani | reverse complement strand
TCACACACACAAACACAGACACACGCACACACACAGGCGACGGCATCAAACACCACTGTACACACGAACCAAGCAACCAGACACACAGTCAGTCCAGGCACAACGGAGCAACAACACAGTCTCCACGCACAACAAACGCACGCATCTGCTTTTTGTCTGGCTGCTCCCCATCGGCCAATCTGACAAGGTTGAACCCCCAAGGACCGAAGTCCTAGTCAGCACAGCCCTCCGGATCAAAACAGCACGCAAGCCTGACCACCACGCCAAGGTAGCAGAAAAGGTCAGGTAGAGTCCACAGATACGTTGGAGGACGGTCGGTATGAGATTGGCGTGCCCTGGTGGTTTGACAGTGTAAACATCTCCGATAACCGGTGGTTGGCTCAGAAACGTCTGAATTTATTGGGAAGGAGACTTTCCCACGATACTGAATCGGCACGTAAATATAACGAGATTATTAAGGCACACTTGGCCAGAGGTAACATATCCGGAGTTGACACCAGCGAGGATAAGACCTTTCGCCGGTGGAATTTGCCTCGTCACCCGGTGTTGAGTTTGAATAGACAGTATTCGATTGCGCAGCGAAATACAAGGACACCTCTTTGAGCAAAGTGCTGCTGCAGGGGCCAGTCCTAACGAACCACCTAGTGGGTGTGTTGTTACGGTTCCGAAAGGGTTTGATAGCCCTGTCCCCATACATACCTGAAATTGACCGGCGGGCACTGAGCTTTCTTTGGCGGAGTAATGAACCAATGTCTGGCTTACCGGACACGTATGAGATTACGGTCCATCCTTTCGGGGCTAATTCTTCGCCCTTCTGCGCGCCATATGCACTCAAGAAGACTGCAATTGATAATGAGCATCGATTTAGCGACCTGGCTAGCTGAATTGTGTTTGAGAATTTTCACGTCGACGACTGCTCGCTATCAGTGGATACGCTTGAAGATGCCAGATGTGTAGCGTCTGATTTGCACGAAATGCTTCACTTGGGTGGGGTTAGACTGGTAAAGTGGAAGTCGAACATAGCAGAGGCGCTGTCGGATATACCACCGAACGAAAAAGCATCTGTGTCAGCAGTACTGGACCTAGGTGATCGCAGTCACCAGAAGGCCGTATCTTTGTCGAAGAAACCATTCACTCGGAGAGGCTTGTTAGCCCGTATCGCGTCGGTATACGACCCATTGGGGTTAATTGCTCCGCTTGTTCTCCGTGGTCGGGAGTTGCTTCAGGGCTTGTGTGGCGCGAATATTGGGTGGGATACCCCCTTAGACGAAAGATGTCATGGTGAGTGGGAATGGTGGTCATGGGGTGTAGTGTCGACAGACTCAATTGCAGTACAGCGTTGTATCATACCCCATGGGAAGAGGCTGACACGTTCGGAGTTGCATATGTTTTCCGACGCTTCCGAGACGGGTTATGGAGCCGTCGGCTATCTCCGGGAAGTCTTGGGAGACGTTAGCAGTTTTTGCTGCTTCTTGATTGGGAAGTCCCGTGTTGCACTTTTAAAGCACTTGTCTATCCCAAGGTTGGAACTTACAGCCGCAGTATCGGCGGTCAAACATACGAGATTTATGGTAAGTAAACTCAAGCTAACCTTTGATAACATCACACTTTGAACAGACTCCGTCAGCGTGTTGCGGTACTTGAGAAACACCTCCTGTCGCTTTGTCACGCTTGTAGCCAACCGTGTCCAACTAATTCATGATTACTCTCGGGACTGTCGGTGGCGACACACTCCGTCCGAGTTGAACCCGGCAGACATAGCTTCGCGAGGAACGTGTGATGCTAACTCTCAAGAAATTTACACGTGACTAAGTGGTCCAGCCTTTCTATGGGAACTTGAGAATTCGTGACCACCGGACAAGCCACTCAAGCCGATTCAAGCTGAGGAACTCGAATTTAAGTAGGTGCTGGTAGTAGCCAATGTTGGTAGCGTGCAATGGTATGTGGAGCTTTTAGGATATCCGCACCAAATGTAGTACGAATGAAGGTGAATGGTTTGAGCGTCGTGTTTAACATGCTATCGATAAACAGATTGAGAATAACACAACGTTTCGAGCAAGTTGTAATACTCTACGATTCAACCACCTCTGGTGGCCTTCCTCAGGAGTGTTGTAATCAATTACAACAATCCTGAGTAAGGCCACCAGAGGTGGTTGAATCGTAGAGTATTACAACTTGCTCGAAACGTTGTGTTATTCTCAATCTGTTTATCAGTATGTGGAGCTTGTTTCGCGTTACTCTCGCTAGTACGCCCTACTCCGTGCGGTCTCGTGGTTAATACGTTTCAAGAATCATTTCATTTGCATGATGTCCGGTCGACAGTGTTCCATTATGCTGGGTCCTTTGCGTGAGTTAGAATTGGACCTAGCTTGTGAATCCATCGTCCGACTGGAGCAACAAAGCGCCTTTGCTAAGGTCTGTACGGAAAACTCCTAAGGCCGACCAGGTACGCTAGCCCGACTGAAGCCTGTCGCTATAAATGATGTTCTGTGTCTCGGCGGAAGGGTTTCGACCGGGCTGCCCAGCGGTACTAGAATATTGATACTGCCGCCCCGCGTAACTGTTACGGATATGATTATTAGACACTATCACGAGATCGAAGGTCACATGGGGCTAATCACGTCTTATCATCCATCCGAAGGAAGTTTTGGATTTTCAAGGGCATTGCTAGTGTGCGCCGCGTTCTGTTGAATTGTATGAAGTGTAAAATGTTGGCAGCGAAACCGTGCCAACGAGTGATGGCCCCGCTTTTTGTTGGTCGCACAACACCTGGTAGTGCCCCGTTCACAGCCTGTGGCGTGTATTATTTTTGATCTCTTGAGGTTCAAACTGGAAGGAGCGTTTGTGAGAGATATGGCTGTCTCTTCACGTGTTTAAAGGCAAGAGCTATACATTTGGATGTAGTACAATCGACGTCAACGGACTCTTTTTTAATGGCTCCAATGAGGTTCGTTGGACGTTGGGGTGCTCCTGAAGTCATGTATTGTGATAACGGATCCAACTTTGTGGGCGCGGAATCAGAGCTGAAAGAGTATTACTTAGCCTAGATCAAGACAAAATTCATCGGACTTTGGTGGTCCGTGGTATCGACTGGCACCTTAATCCTCCCGCTGCTAGCCATTGTGGTGGAACATGGGAGCGCATGATACGCACAGTTCGACGGGTCATGCGGGCTGTCGCAAGGGAACAAGTAATGTCGGACGAGAGTCTCTACACTTATTTAATTGAGGTCGAGAGAATTCTAAATGACAGACCTTTAGTTCCAGTCTACGATGATCCGGGCAATCCCTCGATTCTGAGACCAAACGATCTGTTGCACCTAAAATCAAACCCGGGCGTGCCATGCGCACACATCACATTCCTAGAAAGGTATACGAAAGGGTGGCAGCAGGCTCAACACCTGGCTAGTGTGTTTTGGAAACGTTGTGTCAGAGAGTACCTACCCTCCATCCAAGTGTAGCATAAGTGGACGAAGGTTGGACGAGATGTAAAGATTGGTAACCTTGTTCTGCCCATTGGAGGCCCTTGGCCCGTAGGAGTTTGGCCCAACTCTGTGGTAAGTGGAGTAGTGAAGGGTGGCGACAATCGCGTCCGCGAGGTGTACTTGAGAACAGAGAGGGGCACGGTCAGGAGAAACATGAGATCCATATGTCTTCTCGAAAGGGCAGAGGGTAGTGGCTTTGTCCACGAGTAAGCCTCGGGTGCAAAGAAACCAGTTCGCGATACACGCTCAACCCGCAGCTACATGAGTGTTGGGAAACCATGCTGGTTTCGGGGGCCGATGTTGAAATAGCTGCTTGCGTGAGTGTTTGATGATTGTTATGTGTTGACAGAATGTTGGTGGCCACGATCCCTGCTCCATTTATTCCCTACTCATTGATTCGTCCCCTTGAGTTGGAATTACTTATACGGATTACGAGCCTTTCTTACGATCTGACACTACCGCTCGAGTTACGCGCGTAACAAATCATTTCTCCTGCGAATGCGGATCTTGATGTATTATTGAATCTTGATACTGTTACTTGTAAAACTTGTTTCCGCGTAGTTTTCCTCCATTAATTTTTTTACCGGACCTTTTTTTATATGTACCTTGTTTTCAGTTCCGCCTGACCGCTCCGCCACTACGTGACTGTTGCATTCGATCATATTTACGTGAACCGTTAATCTCGGAACTTGCATACTTGGTGGATTCAATATCGAGGTTTGTTGTTGTCCTCCACTATTTGGTTTTTCATATTGTTTTTGAACGTTAGCACCTTATTAATAGGAAACTCGCCAATACGACCATCGTCCCTTTTGGATCCGAATCGGTTGCTCGACGGGCTCAGAATTTATAGACGCTCGTTACTTACAGACGTGACTATTGTGGATCCAGCGTATCGATAGACGTTGCGAGAGGACTAAGCGTTGTTCGAACAACAACTGGTCGTCTGGAATTAACAGTGACCTCAAGGTCATTCTGTTAGCTTTCATTTCCAGTTTCTCGTGGTCAATTTGGTGTGAAATTATACTCCGGTTGCTGATTTGATCAACAGAGAATATACAACCAAATAACAAACCACGGCAAGATCACGTTTTTTTAGCGGTGCTGCCGGTGACACTTTCGCGATGTCAGCACAACAAAGAGATATGAGTAAGTCTAGCGCTGCGGCCATCGGGCCAAGTTGGGGTCATGTGGCTACACCAATACGTCGCGTCAGTTTGCATTCTAACATGTTTAAACAATCCATCACAACAGCGCACTGCACTAAACGATGCTTATGTCTTGTCAACTTCCAGAGCATTGAAATTTTCCGGGGCGGAAGGGAGGTGGCTTGAGTTGCATTCTCCCGGGGTGGTTTCAGTGACGCTTAGCTGGCCACTGGTGTCGCAACAGTTATTTCTTACGCAGGCATCGGGTTCAGACGGAATTGTTTATTCAAATGCAAATCCTTATCTCATAAATGTTTCTGAGAATGCTACGAGCGAAAGTTTAAAAAATCTGTTTCTACCGAGACCTTTTCGAGCAACCATGAAGAGAAATAACGACCACCGGGTTCGAAACAAGATTTGCCCAAAGGTTCTACGGTGTTATTTTTTAAGCAGTAAAATGTACGGGACAGTCGGCTGCATACCTCAACTGTAACAGTCAATATCAACAGTAGTAGTGCGCTGCAAATAAAAAAACCAGCCACTCGATATTGAACAAACATTTCAAACTGGATATGGAAGTTTACCTCACGAGAACCTTTAATAACGCAAACAGAACAGTAAGCGTCCGCCGACAGTGAAGCACGCCAAATAATAGCAAATGTGTTACATAGTGACATCTGAACGAGTAAAACAGCGTGTTATTGAGTAAGTACGGTTAAGGTGTATAGTTTAGAGGAGGTTATGTACTTTGGGAGCAAAACAAAAAAATTTACACGCTAGAAACGTTATAGTGACCGGCGACCATGTGACATCTCTAAGGATACCGGCCGCAAGCGTTTCTTCACTCTTGTCTCCTCTGTACGCATTATTCTGTGTACGTCTGCTATAGGAGATCTGGTATGAACTCAGTGTCATCTTTGTCCACCGCGCAGCTGTGTGCATACAGTTCATACCTGCTAATTCGTAAACCACTGACCTATTATTCCATCCTTCTGGGTCGTTTAACGCGGACCTTCTTGAGCGTTCTTTATCGTACTGGGAGGTTCCGCGCACTTTTTCTTGACGCCTTTCTGAGTGCCACCAAATGCATTGAAGCCCATACGACGCTTTATCCTTTTCCCGGCGACTGCCGGTGGTCCGAGATTAGGCTAGAACTAACTACTTGCCAAACTTCCAAACATTCCTGGGAATCTACGCGCATATTCCGTCCGCTCAGGAGGGTCCACACCATGTTGTTCCTTAGGCGTTTCGTTTTCTCATACTGCCGCGTTCTTTTTGTTTGGAGCCTGCTGGGTCTACGTTTCGAATGAGCTTCAGGAAGGGCTTTTCAAATCGTTGACAGACGAAGATCTAGCGCGTACCCGCGTTTCAACTACATCTGCAAAGAATTTTCCTACAGATATGAAAACACGCGATAAGGTACTTGCGATTGACCAATTTCAGATGAACAGTAATGGCAAACTCTTAGGATGCATTCTTAATTCTTTCCGTGGAGATTCAAGCTCACACCGAATTACGCGGATCCTTCTAAACACTAAATGCCTCTCTCAATATCCATCGACAGAGATGATCTATCCTCGAAACGACCAATGAGGGGCTCGTACTAAGTGAATTTCGTACGGTGCCAAGTGATTCACAGTACAAGAAGATTAAGTCTCTCTTATTTAATGTGAAAATCCTCAACAAATTGACAACCAGGCACCGCTCAATAAGGTTGGACGGTATAACTGGACTGAGCTCATCCAAACAAATAATCATTGGTTGAGTCAGAACAAAACGACTGTTCGTGCATCGAAAAACGACGGGAATCATAAGTTTCCCAAGAATAAATATAGAAAAAAGACGTCTAATTTCGGCATTCAGATGTTTAAAAGGCTCGGACTAAATGGTGAGGGAGACGGTGATAATAGTTGACGTAAGAGGAAAGATGAATATTACATTTTATTTAAGGAGGAAAGTAAAGCGTCGGACCACATTTCAATATAAATCAAAACTCAGCAATTTTCAAATAGCGCAACTAACCTCAGAAAAATCAACATTTATCCATAAATCCCCCGAGGCCCCAGTTTTGTGATGCAAATTTCCTCTAACTTTTTTCCGAAAATGCAACCTGTTGCAGGTTTAAAACTAGCTGCTTACGTTAAGTGTTTGTGGGCTGTCATGTTTTATGGAAGGTCAACGACCATGCTTCTTAACTTCACTTGTTCTGTTCCCGTTGATCCGTTTTCTCTCCATACCCGAGATCTTTTTCTTAAATACCACGAGCATTTTTTGCAAGGCCTCATACTACAACCCGAATGACGTGCGCGATAAATCGTCCTCCCATGAAGGGAAATCCGGATGTATCACTAGAGTTTGATGTCGTTTACTTGTCGAAGCTCATCTCGGATTTCATTCATCCCTAGAGCTCAGTTCCGAATCTCTGTTCATGTTCGCTTGGATTTCATTTTCGCCTTGTCGCTCCGCCGTCACGTGACTGTTGCATTTGGTCGCACGTGACTCGCTAGTTTTGGGACCTGTATATTTGGTGTGCTCAATATTGAGGCATGGTTTTATATTCTTGTGTTCAGTTTTTAATATACTCTCCGTGCTCTAACACCCTGAGAAAAATAAACTCGCCTTTAAGACAGTCTTCCTCCTTAGATTTGAACTGGTTGTTCAACGGACTCCGAATTTATAGATGCTCGCTACATTACAGACGCGACTGTTGTAGATACAGTCTATCGACAGATTAAGCTTCGCTCGCACAACCACTATACCTTTGTCTCTGAAAAGTTTCTGACAGTTTTTGGACTTTAACGCGTCACAGGCGTTAGCCGTCTTTTTGAAGTTCTGTAATTGCGTTTGTTGCAACATTGGAGGTGGAATACATGATCCACTAACCCCTTAATGTCTAATTTCGCAACACTTTGAAGACAGACGTAGTGGAAATTCATTGTCGTACCATGTTCGCATCGTATTCGCATTGAAAAATGCTGTCATATTTCACTGTCAACCATGATGTCCAACATTTCCGGCTCGTATATCTATGAAAAATATACTTTTTCCCATTTCGTAGCATCTCAGGTGGGTGTTAATCAACAAATTATCCCCACATAACATCCAACATGATATTCAACCATCTGACCAACTTTCCGGATGCCAAAACTTCAGCTGCTGGTACACCGAAAGTTGAAAACGGGTCGTTGTTTGCGGGAAGATACTTTGGATAAACATCTGGCTGTAACCGAATGCAATTCGATCAGTATTTCCTGGGGTTTTTTTCCCGCTCCATTTCATCGTTGTGACTGAGCATGTAACCTTCTTGGGCTATCGCTGACTGAGCTGTGGATAGTCCTATTTTATTCTCCGTTCCGTAATCTTCAATCGGCTACATGGGTTGCGAGTACGTCTATCGCCTTCAGATCCTCGTGTGATTGATCAGAATGGTATGCATATTCCACTAAAATGTTGGAGACAGGTCCCTGGCTCCCGACGAAATATTGGCATCTCCTGGCAGACGGCGTGGAAGCTCAATGTCTGCACGTGCTTCCTCATTCTCCTCCACGAACTGTCATTGTCGGGATCATCCCCGTCTGTCCAAATATCGAAGTTTGCTTTTCTCCGATATCTCGGTGAAATATATGCGCCAGACAGTTCGAAGCATTCTCAACCTCGCTTTTCCAACATATTGTAGTCTTCAACGTATCTTGAATGCTCATTTCACCGCTCTCCAACGGCGAAAAATGATCCAGGAGGTTGATTCCCAGTCCATTTGAGGTGGAAACCAGAACCAGAATGGAGGCTTGGTTACTGAGGCCCCTCGTACAACTGCAGACGTGATGGTGCAATCACAAGTTTGATAAAGCATCCAACATTTCTTCAACGTAGAAATCCATTGACTGCATACAGTGCTGGAGCTTTAAATCGATCTGTGGCCTTGGGATCAACCACGACGAGCCAGTGGCCATCCGTGGCGCAACGTAGAAGCTGTTCCAGCATCGAGACGTACTACGACCCAGGCTTCCTGTAGATAACACCCACCGTCTCATAACTTTCATTGCACAACCCGATTCTGAACCACAGGTCGTCATAGCAGAAGTCCGGGTCAGTAATCGCTGCAGTGACATTGGCTGAAATATCCTCTCATATATGCACGAGTGCTGCATATCCGTCCCACGAACGAGATCTGCTAGAATGAAAAAATGTATCCAGGACAAGTCATTTCGGCGGCCAAACTCATGTATTAGGGCCATGCCTCACTGATTACAAGCATCAGCTAACGTTGACAAGCACAATGTTCTATCTCCTTCCGCTCGTTCATCACACGCCGAAGAGTAGTGCACGTCACCTCTCCGAGCAATCTGCTTACGGTCATGGCCTCAAGGTCACCCATAATTGAAATTTCCCTTCGGATAATTTCCTTGTGCAAAACTTTTGCTGGGCATCAACCATTGTTCGACTCCGGTTAATCCTCCGGAGATCATGAAGGAACGGGCCTTTTTCATCGTTAGCCCTAAGCTATCACAATTCGCCTGGGACCATCCTTGGACATTTCTTGTCTTCTGTAGAAAGATCACGTTAGATGCGGATACTGTATGTTTACAGTCGGGGTGTGATTAAGGATTTTTTGCAAACTTCATAAACTGAAGCGCTATCTTCAGCGGTCTAGGGTAAGCTCCAGGAATCCTCAGGCATCGACATAGTCTAAATAAGGCTTTCGCGATTACCATCGGCGCGAGGAGCACTCGCCAATCGAAGGACACGCTCCCCAATTCTGGCCTTAGTTTGAAGAGGCCACGATTTAGTCGCCCTTGCGGCTTATCCTTACTGAACTGAGGCATATTAACCGCTATAACGCAACATACTTTGGCACTAACTTTGGCAATGAAGCCGTCGGCAACGGTCTAGCTGTCGCATCCTCCAAGGGACTGGCGCGGTTAGAAACAAGTGGAACGCTGGCATCAGAAATCGGAGGTACCCCAATGACTCATCTTCCCCTTAACAAGCTGGGTGCCGTTTAGCAAACGGCCAGTTACATTCGTCCACCGGATTCGTCTGCCGTTCGGACTTTTCACCTGCACTGTAGCATCATCAACCTGCGCACATAGTGGCTTACTAGTTTCGCCAGCAGCAGGGCCCCCACAAGAAGCTCTTATTCACCAGAGTAACTCGTGCACTGGGAGGCACACAGGTAGCACCGGTGCCACTCTTATAGAACTCTTTTGCGAGCTAATCAACATGGCGCCTATTGGGCAATAGCGGAAGACACAAAACTTTATCCGAGGCCATCAACTCTCCTAAGTCAGTCGTATAGCTCTGCAACTATTGAGGTGCGAGTACGACGGAACCGTCCATCGAAAATGCCGCAGTGTGAAACCCAAGTGCGATTTCCGATGTGTTTCGTGTACATGGAACGCGGTGAGCGTTATTTTGGACAACAGCAAGCCATTTTTGTATAACCTTTAGAAAATGTGCCACCTGCCGATAAAAAGGAGAACTGGTCAAAGTTGATCGGAGCGTACAAGCCGAGTCACTTCTCAGATTTGATTTTTTATTTCCGGAATAAAGAAACTTTACACCACGTAGGGAATGTCAATCCGCGTGCCAGGGCCAAACTTCGAATCAGTGAAAGGCAACCTCTTCTAGTGGTATAGCCACGATCGCCAAAATACCACTGGATTCCATGCAGTCAGTCTATCGAACCTAGTTATTCTCCGTGCCATTTTTCACCAATGAGCAAAAGTCCACAAAATGCGCGACTGTTTATTCCCTGCCCCTCTGTTGGGCTGGTTGCCTATATTATCCGGCACACCTTTCAGCTTTGGCGAACTGACTTTGCGACTACATAACGCTTTGGTCTCGTCCGTTTCCTCGCGGGTTTTCTCCGAAGGACTGGCCCATCTTAGGACATGGGAATGTGAATCGGACTGATGCAACATCACCCTCTTGGTGACCACCCCTCCTAGGCTAGCGCATCGTCATCCCACTTCCCTTGAGGCCGTGGCTCGCCTCCTGGCTGTTGTGCGTGCCAACGCGTTTGTCTCTTACCGCTGGTGTAGTTGACCTCGACACGTACGGTTCTCGATTCTTAGTTGTATTCCGTGACACGCATGCCTGGCATCTTCTGAGATATCCTGCCAGCCTTATCCAATAAACAGTTTTTAATCTCGCTAGCAGAAATTTCTACCAGAATTTTTATAGGACAATTCGTCCGCACTTTACATACAGTCTAATTGCGCAGTGTTGAGCTCGGGAACGTTTTGCCCTCGTGGACGTTCCAGCGTTTCACCGAACGACCAGCGTCAGTTGTCTTTCGGGGACCTCCCACATCACGGATTCTGCAAGACAAGTTCGACAACGTAGATCACCATTCATATTGATTTTTGGAATGGTCTCGTGAGATTTCTGTAGTTGCCTAACCGTATCAAGTTGTTTTTGCAGACCAGTCGTTACTATACACAGACCAGCCTCATATCTAATCATTGGTGCAAAAACCGTACCTAAATTTGTCGGACTGCTTTGAATTCAGTGTACTTGATAACAATGGGTTTGTTGCGGCCTTATATTCTGGCCTCCTTGTGCAGGTGTCATGGGTTTCTCCAGCACTGCAGCTTAACTTGCAACCGACTTTTGTAATACCTTAGCAGCCCTCTACCCTTTGAGGTGTCAGGGGGAATATGAGATCTTCGTTAGCACGGTTGTCAATGAACACACAGGCGGGCTATTGCCCTGTATGGGACATATGGGCTACTTACAGAAAGCGGCTGGTATTGAGTCGTGTTTTGTAGAAGTTCCGTGCTGTTCAGCTGCCATTTTCACAAAAATCACGCTCCAGTTTCGACAGATACTTCAAGTTGGGCAACGGATTTCGATGGCAGAGCTGTGTGAAGGGTGTACTACGAAATCCGATATGTTTGCCGACTAAGAAAATTTCTTCCTGTGGCCCACATTTTACCCGGAACCACCAGCGGATACAGCATTTGCTGTACGGTTTGTAAATCTCAGTACTTATGAGTGTTGACACTTTTGATCCTATATGTCACATCGATTCCTGTATACCGACTTCCAGCTACACTGCCCGCCAAAACGAGAATACGGCATTTGTATCATGTTGCCGGCGAGCAGTTTGACAGAATTTGGGTGCCAGTCGTAGACCGTGATTTCTTCAGTTATTTTAAGTGGAAAAATTAATTCATCGCATAATCCAGTGTATCAGCTTGGTACGTGGTGGAGAAAGTAAACTCGCCGAAATCTGTGTCACAGACCCACATCTGTTCGTTTTAACTGGCCGTTAATTGAAAAAGACCTTGTCGTGTGTCTTTTTGGAAAATTGCTATGACTGCTTTTGTGATTCCTCGTGCGTGGCAATCGTTGACTCAGTATGGCGAAAGATAGAAAGAAGCCCATCTGCACGAAACGGCTTGATAAGTAAGATTCAAGTAAGGGGAGAACGTCAACCCTGACACCACAGCGGTGAAGCTTGTGGTGCAAAAAGGAATGGTTCACAGGACCAAAAGCTTTGGCGAAGTCAAGATAAACACCAACTGCCTTCCCATCGTCATCAACTAAAGTTCACTGGTCCACAGCTAACAACACGGTTCCTAATGGATTGTCGGCCCGGAAGAAACTGATGACATTCGCCACAAAAGGAAGCTAGTGACGAGGGGTACCTAGGTAACAGGTCGTGTATTAACGCTTTGAGGCCCTGGACGCACAGGATGAGAGAGAATTCAGCGAATAATCGCGGGGCTAGTTCTGTTTCTCACCTTCTATCGGAGAGTGACATTCTCCGATTTTCAGCTTTCAAGCACCGTTTTTAAGGCAAAAGCGTTAGTCAAGAGGATGTTTCACAGGACGGTCAATTGTGAAGCAGTGGCTGGAGATAATATGTAGTCTAGCCCACTGAGATGTAAGTCAAGCCTCACGAAACTTTTCGAACGCAAAATCCGCTGTGATGGAACAGTTCGACATGAAGTTTCGAAACACAGCGCAGTAGAGGTCAGTCAGCGCTTCGGGAGCCTCACCATTTAAATTCGTAAACCCTTGCGGATCGATTGGATGGGGCACATCAGTGTTAATTTTACGGGTTTGCGAGGGAAGTTATACAGGATTTTGGGATCGACAAAGAGGAACTGAATTAAGCGCCACTGAAAACAGTTGATTTTTGCTGACAGGTGTGGTGCGCTGATTAAAAATGTTGTGCATACAAAGGATGAGTGCCTGTATCTCCTGGAGCTCCAGACCGAGCCCACGCCAAATGTTTAGGGTGATGCATCTCTAACATTCGGGACTGGAGTCGCTATTACAGTTTGTGGCAGGTCATGGGGTATAATGGTGTTAAATAGTCCATGGCTTCGCGGGTGGTATTAGTAGGATGACCACACATTCCATCAACGGAAATCGATTAGCAGAAAGCAGACCTGTTGCGATATGTTAACCCCTCGTTTACCTTAAAGTAGCTGCAATCGCAAGAAGTGCGGTTGTATGCGTTTTACGCACAAAAACAAACAGGGACTAGACATGCCTAAAAGAATGCCAGTTATTATGTGAAAACGTGATCGCAGTGTTTTGGCAAACGATGTGTTATATCTATCCCACGAGCCGTCGGCTATGGATACATTAGACTCACCTCTCCTACATATTCAAAGGTTTCTTCAATGCAAGCTTGCTTTGGTAGTAAGCTCGAGAAAACAGATGGATTCGAGATCTATCATGGTGTGATAGCATTAACGTGGCGGGCGTCCCGCACTAAACTGTCTGTCACTATTTTCCCATCAGTGAAGGTGTAGCCTAAGCAGGAAGGAGTATGGTCTTCGCGCCATTTTTTGTAATCATTTACGAGTTCGGTGATGCCCACAGCTCCAAATGCGGCTTAAAATATTTCTGGCATTGCACTGGCGGCGCTACTGTATGAAAAAACGAGAGTTTAAGTTTTTTTCAAGTTGACCATCACTCACATTTGATCGCAGCCTTCGCATTCAGATGGACTTTCAAGCCAGCCTCTTTCGAAAAGAGGCACTAGACTCGAGTTTCGCTCTCATTAGAGCTCGTCAGAAGTGCATATCCTTGCCACGGCCGGGATTTGAACTCCGGCCATTCCAATCATGAGGCAACTGTGTTAACTACTGCGCAATTGACCTCACATTAGGCACGACCAATTTATCAAATCTGAACGCTCAACCACCCTTGCTTGTGGGCAATGTTGTGACAGGTTAGTTGCCCATTATTGGGATATTTGTGCGGCCTAGGGAGGGGATGAAGTTGAGCCCAAATAGTGTTGCCTTGTCGCAGTCAGAGAAAGGAGAGAGAGGTCGATATATCACGCCTGTCAACAACCTTTCAGACTCTAGTGATGCGATGGTTCATCAGACTTACACTAGTATGGCAGGAAGCCTTGGGTGAGACGGGGCACTAGCCTAGAGGGGATTGCCTACGTAAAGAGCAGCGCCGCCTCTGTCCAGTAGTCCACCATCCAGAAAGGGGAACATATCTGTAACGTAAAGCTCGGGATCAAGATGATTTGCTGGAACCTGTGATTTAGCAGTCCCGGTGATAGAGAAGTAATTCACAAAGCAGAGCTCCCGGAGTCCCATAAATTCACTGGTCAAAGTTTGGACGTTGGCATACACATGCTTGACAGAATTTGTTCTGAAGAAGCGCAGGCTGCCGGAATCTGGAATGGGCTGAAACTCTTGGAGGGGATTTGGGCACAGTTGTCGGGGTTATCGCCGGATGAGGTATATTTTGGAGGCTGCAGGTCTGACAAAAGAAACAGTGAGCAGAAAGCCCGTGCTGGGTAATCAGCTGCTGAATTCGCGCGTTCATCTTCTGGATGGTTAGAATGGAAGCTCGTGCCCCCTGAAATTTTATAGAGCCCCTGGCGAGAACAATCTCTTACGCATGCGGCCTTTTCAGGAACATTTACAGTACTTTCCGAGAGCGGTGTTGAAGAACCGTCTGCGGTTTGTTCCAGAGGGCGAAATATGAACTGTCACACATAGCACATTTCCTTGCTTTAAGGCAGACACATGAAATTTCCACTAGTGAAAGTCATGCTCGATGTCGTCCCCTTACATATCAAGCACATCTATGACAATCGCACTGCCAGAACTGCCACCAGTGTTTGTGGTCCTCGTGGCTAGGTTTCTTTGTTGCCGCTTAACTCAAGGTATGTCAAGACATATCAAGGCACAGCCGAGTGGACGCATTTTGAAGGCTGCTAGGAAGGCCTCAGCTTCTGGATCGCCAACATGGGAAACACGCGCCAAAATCGGTTTATGAGCATGCGTTGAACCAGATGGATATTGAAACTGGGACATCGAGTTTTTATCTACTCCTGGGTAAGACGGATGGGACAAAGTCCGTTATCGTGTTAACTGCGTGGATGCGTAAAAGAATTAAGACCCTCAGGAAGGTCCTACACTATCTTAGAATATGACAGGGCGACGGAATATTGAGCCGGAGCCATAGGTACGCCAGTAATGACCGGAGGCGACGCGACCAGGTACCAGCCGCGGCTGACGTATACAACCTCCGAGGAGTGTTCCACGTTCGAGGATGTCAAAACATGAGTGCGGTCACGCTCGCTGGCACAGGCAGAAAAATTCTGGAACGCGTTGGTTTTAAATGCTGGCTCACCAGTCGGGACCACGAAAATACCAGTAGTGCTTACAGAATAGGGAAGTAGTCGTCTGGAGATAGGCAACTTTCGAACTTGAGCTGTATGCGGTCTATTTTGGTTGCCTTTATTGCTTAGCACAACTCTAGAGAGACTCCAAGGTAGGAAGCACTGACTAGGCATTACACCCAAGGCATTTTAATGCGTGGTTCTTTGCACGGGACAAAAGTAGTACACAGGCTACAGGAATAACGGTTGACCAATATAGATTGTACGCGAACCACGACGGCCAGAGCTGGTGAACTGAGGTGGGACAGTATCTGGTTATTAAGGCACTCCAAACTGATGGCTGAGCCGTCTCGTCCAAAAATTCAACGGTTTTCCAACGGTACCGCAAACGTCAAAGTTGAATCGTCACATGAGTACGCCAGGTCGAGAATGGCTGCGCGAGCCGCAGATGATTAATGACAAATGTGTTCAATAAAATAAAACGGGGTGAGTAATCTAGTTAGGACAGATGAGGTTAGTGGAAAAAACAAGGAATGCGAACGGTGGGGACGAATTTTCTAAGCTTAGGGGCTAGAAAGTTGCAAAGCCTATATATCGAGGAGTAAGACGGTAGGAGGCTGCCAACTATCGGCCAGTAAGCTTAACTGATATACGTAACAGAGTGGCGGAGCGACTGGGAGCCCGTCGTCTCCAGCAACACTAGGTCAGCCTCATGGTCCTCAGGGAGAGGCAGCGTGGACTACGCAGTGGGTGATTCTGGATGACAAAATTCCTGCTTGCCAAAGAGCGATGAGTGATGGCGAGAAATGAGTGTGAGACCATGGATAAGGGGATTCTTGATTTCGGCAGGGCTTCTGGTGAAGTACCACATGACCGTTTGACCACCAAGCCTACAGCAGACCCTGTTAGCTCACCTAAAATAAAGTAGGTTCCTTCATAACAGATCACTTGTCGTGGCCAGCCAACACTTACTGGAGTGACTGCCTGCCCCTCATGACGTTCCGCGGGAATTACTGCTTGGGCTATCGTTGATTTTTGTTTTGAAACATTTCATTCCCTTCAGAAGTTTCAACAAGACCGTCAGAACACGAAAACTAGCAGATTCAAGCATTTTTATTTTCGCCAACGATCCAGTGGACCAGTTGCAGTCGCCTACCATCATTTTTGCTGATGACATGAAGGTATGGGGGCGTTCCTTCAGATGGTGGAAATTTAGCGTTGTAACAAGGCTTGGTCACGAAATCTGGATGGACAGTTCAGTACAGCCTGCCTCGAACTCCACAAAAATTATCCTGTATTTGCCTGGGAGATGTCAGGAATGTTTGCACAACTAGCGTTGGCAGGCAATTGTTAGCACAGTGTAGTGGCGGATGAAACCCAAAGATGTTGATGTGACAATTTCGGAAAACAGGATGATAGGCCCGTGTTGAGGCTAAGGGAGCGCTTGGGGGAATTGGTCTATTTCTGCTGAGATGTTCAGACATGTCCTTCGTTCTCTTCTCACCTATGTTCGTCCGAGGCTGAGATATGGTTAGACAGCAGCGTTCCCTGTAAACAATGTGGGACGTCTCAACGTGAAATAGTACAGAGTTTAGCCACCCGTATGGCTACTGGGATGACAGACCCTGTATATAGTCAGCGGCTAGGGTATCTGAACATGTACCCTCAGAGTTACCAGTGGCTCCGCACTGATTTCTTGGTGATGCGAAGCTTTATTTCGGAGGCACGGTCTGTCGGAAATTGATGCGATTTAGAGTATGAAGACGTCGCGCAACATTCCAAACTTCTTTACATTTCGTTTGTTTCGTCAGCTCAGCCCTCACTCGGGATACCGCTGTGGATTATCATACATTCCACGGCAAGTTTTACTTACGACCGTTATTACAGCGTTTACACATGCTGCTCTACAGTCAGACTCACACTTTCTTCTGCATCTGACTCCGTGAACCATTTCTCATTAGTCCTTTAACTAGAAAATTTTTATGCCTAGCATCTTGGTCAGGTTTAGCTTCTGTCTTATCTCAACCAGGATGTGGTTAATCTTGATCTTCCTGTTTTTTGGTCCCGGACGTCTAGTGGTTGTTCGAGCAACGCCTAGTCTTCTTGCAACGTCTATCGATATGCTGGATCCACGATTGTCGCGTCCGTGAGTAACGAACGTTTATAAGTTTTGAGCCCGTTAAGAAACCGACTAGGATCCATGAAGAAAGATGGTCGTATTGACGAGTTTCTTACTATTGAGGCGCTAATGTTAAAAAACAATATGAAAACCAAATAGTGGAAGACACCAACAAACCTCGATATTGAATCCACCAAACATGCAAGTTTCGAGATTAACGGTTCACGTAAATATGTGCAAATGCAACAGTCACGTAATGGCGAAGTGGTCAGGGGAAAATGGAACCACGGTACATGTAAACAAAGGTCCGGCAAGGGAAAGTACGGAAGGAGGACTACGCGGAAACAGGTTCCTAAAAGTAAACAAAACCAAGACTTAATAATACATCGAGCTCAACATTCACGGGAGAAATGGTTTGTTACGCGCGTAACTTAAGTGGTAGTGTCAGATTGTAAGAAAGGCTCGTAATCGGTATGAAGCATTCCAACGTGACGGGACAAACCAACGAGAAGGAAGGAAATAGGGTGGCGAACGTGGCCATCAACGTTCTATTAACACAAAAATCATCAAACACTCACGCAAGCAGCTACTTCAACACTGTTTACTTGCGTCGCTATGTTGAAATTCCAATAGGTTGCGCAAACACTTCACCCGTAGATGCCTGTATTGTCTACTCGAAGGTGGCCGGCCGAAGCAGGAAAATAGTGGATTCCGATGTTTTTGAGTTCTGGACACGCTGTAAATGTGACAAACAACACTCCTTAGACCTTCATCAGCGACCGAAAGACGTACTAACACCATATCTTCGCTACTGCTGCACCGACCACCGAAATGTCATTGTAAAACTAGAAACCACCACCTGGAGATCGTCTCCCAAGCGAACGTGTTGGTCGACGCCGAACAACTAAATTTAGGAGGTTTCAACGCTAGGGCTTACGCAGCATCTTCGAAAAACTGGTAACATACACTGCACATGAAACTACTAAATATCGTCTCGTGTTGCTACAGGCTAATTCCGTTAATTCGGTTACCCAAAATCTGTCCGACCAATCTCATCGAAACAGTGCAGTACCCAGCTACTAAACAGAATTCCAATAGAAGGACATTTGAATACACGTAGCTGGCATCAGTAGGTCTTTGTATAACTCCTAACTCCCCCAACATATCCATTTGTTGCAGCTGGTTCTCGTTACCAGTAGAGCGCAGTTCACGAACATCTCACGTCAGTGTCCCCCTTCTAATCGCATGGCATACCCTCTTACTGTATAAAACATCACGGGGTGAACATCAATCGCTTCTGACCAAAGATCAAGACAAACGTAACCATTGGCACACTGCTGGCAAAATACTCCAGTTTTGGCCAATTGGTAAACCTGCACTTTTCAGTATGCCCAAAATCACTCGGGATACACAATCTCCTACTATCCGCATTACCCTAGATAACCCATGGGGTGCTGATGCACTCCTTTCTCCTTCTTATCATTGGTCACATCCTGGGGGCCCCGTCTGAGTCCGGCCTGACTTTCGGTGGGCCATTAGGGAGGCGCGGAGATTAGCCAACCGGAATCCTGATGCACCATAGTTTGGCCGTGACTAGAACTTGACACCTCATAGCATACCAGAGCTGCCTACCACCGGTAGCTTTGCGGCGCATGGGCGCGACACTGGTCAGTGGAATTTTATACTTATTAAGCTTCCTCTTAACGTGGCCTGGTCCACCAAGCGGCTGCTGAGCCTCGGGCATCTGACCTCTATCCAAGCGCTAAAACTAATGAGTTACCACCGACTGAGGAGATGCTGTCAAATGTTCTGGACGCAGGAAACACAAGAAAAAGCGCCCTGGCATACGACATCACGGTGCATCAAGACCATCCGAGATCATTACGCCTTGGGAGCCAACTAAGTATATCCGTCAAACCTGTGAAAGTCCCAGTCAACAGAATATTGCTCAGCCAGCTTCTGTAAAAAGCTTGCAGATACCGGACTCACAGGGGTTGACCAACCCTGGCAACAGCCACCTCTCAACTAGCGCGCCACATGCAGGCGGAGGCTGACGCTCATATACTTACCGCCATAGACTAATGTGTTAACATTGCGAACCAAACTGTCAGGATTAGGGGAACTCATTCAGTTCAGGACACCCACCGCCATCAGCACTACTAAGACGTGGCTAACCCCCCAAGTTTTCGATCAAGAAGTTGATACCGCGGATTATCAAATCTTGTGCGTAGGCACAGTCAGTAGAGCAGGAAAGGTGGTGATCTATGTTTTCAACGACGTTAGGGCCTCAGTGTTGCGGGACTGCCACTGGTTGGTGCTGCCTGATCCTATCAGGATAAACGCGGCTACCTCTCGCCCATTTAGCCTGACCGCTGGCATAGTGTATAAACCACCTTCTACGTCAAATGCTATCCGTCGGACAGTTACGTAAAAAACAGCCGAATGTTGATAACCAGGAATTTCAACCCTCCAAGCGTCAACTGCGTCAACGGGGTAACTTCTATCACAGAGGTTGTGGTGGTCCACAACCCCACGTTAGAGGCCAGCCTAACGGGCTACGTGCAGCAATGCACGCGCTACTGAGAACGACACGATGCATCTCACCTAGACTTACTTCTGACTGCTGAGCCGTACATGGTGGACGCTACTGGGATCAGTTCACCTCTGGTCGCTAGTGGTCGTGCGGTTATTCGTTTCAGACTGATCTGTGACGTCCTGGCCAATCAGCATCCTGAAATGATCTGTCAAAGCCTTCACCCAGCTGAATTCCAGTTAATCCGAAGGCATGTAACGGAAACGCTGCGGCTCCTGACTGAAACATTTGTCACACTCGAAAAACATTGCGGCTATAGCACTCGAAGTTTGAACGGACTGGTCGTGGAAACAACACTTTTCCTCCCCCCCCCCAAAAAAAGAATAAAGTCACAGCTGAAACCTTACATGGTGCCAAGAACGTAGGTAGTGGATCAGACCACCGGAAATGGATGTAAAAGGGCAGTAGGAGTAAACCTTCGCGATACTAAGCTCATTCCCGTAGAAGTCGTCCTTAGTTACCCAGAACGGTTCTATGGATAGGTCTCGTTTGTTACGAGATCTCAACTAGCCGTATCATTGCTACTAAGTTTGTCTGGTTCGTCAGCTGTCAATCAATAGACTGCTGAGATACTCCGCCCCTAATATGTAACAGCCTATGGCGACCCAGACAGCGTGAAACCACCAACAGGTCTGAGTCCCACCGATATGCTCGAAATATCCCCCTGATTTGTCAAAGTCTCATGTGAGAGCCAGGTTTTCCGGGCTAAAACCTGACAGGTCGCCACGCCCCGATGGACTGATGCCTACCCTGCATGAGAAATGTGCTGAAGCATTAGGTGCCTCATTTTCCACGCTCTTAACACATGGAACCACGGTACTGTCTCGCCTATCCACAAAGGCGGCGACAGAATCGGTGTGGACAACCAGTGCCCAATAGCACTGCCTCCATTTACCTCCAATGTAATGAAAGGCGCAGTAGACGGTAGCGCAAGGACTCGAATTCAATCCACTAACCTACTAACGGGCCATCACGGTGGATTCCTTCAATCGCACCCGTGCATCATCAACCTGGTGGTGATAATGGACACCTACACCTTGAATGCTAGTTGTAACCTGTGATTTCTTCAGTCATCGTGGGTGGAAAAACTATTTCACCGCATATTTCGGGTGATCAGGTTAATACATGGTGCAGAAATTAAAATCGTCGATTACACACAGTCTCCTGGACCGCGGCTTAGGAGGGACGCCACCCAGTAGATGTCGTTTTACAGGATTGTAATAAGGCTTTCGATAGAAACAAACACCGAGTTAGGTTTACTAAGCCAACATTTATGGGTCTCGACAGACAGGACGTACTCAGTATGGATAAAATCACGCTGTATGCCGACTTTAGGGCTCACGTGGGTGTCTCGCAAGAATCCATACCAGGCTCTGTTGTTCCCGTTATTTGTAAATGACTAACTGGCTTTAGTGAGTCTTCCTTACTCAGGCGCGCGGACGACAAAAAAGCATGGCGTACTCTGCGTTCTCCTGAAGACTCAGCTCTCCTGCGGTGAGATCTCAACGCAGTACACCGGTGGGCAGTAGTAATCAGCCCCGCATTGAACATTATCAAGTCGAACATAATGCATGTATATTGCGAGAGTAACAGTACTTACCGTACTGGCAAGTAGGTGCTCACTGTTGTCCTCCTAGAAAGAGATCTTGAGACTCTACTGTCGGCAAATCTCTGTCATGGCGCCAGTACGATGGCATTGACGAAAAAGGCTTATGGCGATTTAACACCACTCAGTGGAGTACTGGGAGAACTTCCTGCAGAATAATGTGCAATCATCTTACGGACCATACTGAGACCTCTGTTGTAGATAAGCATATAGACGTGCGCTCTATCCCTCAAGAGAGACACGGCTTCCGTTGAATCTGTACAATGACGTGCAACGTAAAGGGTTACAGGTCTCTACTGGTTCTCGTATGCAGACTGACTTAAGTTTCCTAACCCCTTCTTACTGGCCTACAGGCAGCCGAGGGGAGACATGATCCTCACCTTTGAAATCATGGTCGCAAAGGACCACCCCAATAGAAACCTCTTCAAGGTGGCAGGGGTCACCATTTTAAGAGGGCACAAGATTAGTCTGGGCATAGCACGCAATCTGCTTTGTAGGCAGAACAGTTTTGCTACCCGAGTTTGTCCTAACTGGAGCGCTCTCTTGGTGGAAACCGTGAAAGCTACTACGCTTCAGACATTTAGGGGGTATCTTGATGACTGGCTCCTACCTAGATAGCCACTACGGACGACTTGCTTCTATTAGAACGCCCAGTTGTTGACGCGTATACGTGCGTGTGTGCCACTTCCAGTATACGCGCGTGCGTCGCTGATCTGATTGTTCTTGCTGCGTGCTTCCCACCTGCACCCTCCCTACCAGGCCCGGTCACACTGTGCTAACCAGTCGTTGACGACCTAATGACCGACGAAAGTTTCTTCCCTCAGTTGCTTTTGACACCCATTCATCTAGTTCCGACTATTTATCTTGTTACTATTTTCTTCTAACTCCATTGGACGCGGATGTGAATTTATGTCCACATTACCCTACCACACAATAACACGGAGATTCCCCGTTACAGTACTCGAATGTTGACTGGCACATTCTAGAAATTGTTAGCTTTTCTTCTAAGGACATTCTCAGAGTGTTATCGGATCCCCACCTACTTATTGCTATGTAAGATTAGTAATTTACTTTGTTCTGCTAGATTATTATTTTACTCTGATCTCGGTACTCTCTATAACCCCCAACAGCGGCGCTACACTCTGTTTTCAATGACTGTCTTTCATTTCAACAGAAAACTGACGGACTTCGAAACAAACAAGCTGACTGGATCCGGGTAGTTTGAGGCCCCAGCCTCGAACCCGTGTACAAATAGCTGAAATCGCTACATTCACCCATGTAACGCGTTCACCCATTCGGCGGTTCACGCAGCCAAAAGGGATGGATGGTCATCCAATTTCCGCTCAGAAGCTGGAATGGTCGAAGGATCGGAAGTTACAGAATAAAACAAACCCATACTAAAGCAGTTTGAGGCCTTGCACTCTTACTAGTACCACAATTTCTGCCCCGAAAGAAACCAGTGAAGCTGTGAATCACGACGTTTCAAACCAGGTCTGTTCACAGCTAATGTCCCCGTTCCATATTACTCAGTAGTGCATTAGTAGCGAATTGGGGACTTCTCTGAATCTGTGAACAACCCGTGAAACCCGTGAATTATTATGATTCCCGCTCCTCAAGAAACGAATGAGGCTGTGAAATCGGCGTAGCCGCGCCCCTACGAATATTTGCGCTACGTGTAATGAGCGGGTAATATTCTGGCTTGTCTCTACAGCCGTTTAGCCAATGGAAATCAGCACGTTTGATCTAGATGCTAAGTTGCTAGAACAGTTCAACGCATTGGGAACGAGTGATAAAGAGGATTTAGTCAATCAGCTGAAGCTAGTTGTTGGGTCGGATGTGTCACTGGAGACCTGCAGATTTTTTCTGGAAATGGCAGGATGGTAAGTCGTCGCTTTATCTTCGAATTAACCCTGCAGGAACCTACAGCGAGCCGTTGGGGCTTACTTCGACTTTGGCTATGAACATGCTCAGGCCATTGGCTGTCACAATCTTGGGAAAACCTTTGATACGAGCTGTTCCACTTTGTCTTTCTCTACCATCCCCAGTACTGAGATTGCCCGAGTGTCACCCTCGTTTGATTTACGTATATCACCGTCAACTAACTGGTCGGCTGGTACATTGGAGTCATTCAAAGTGATAGTAGAGAATACTGGAACCAGTCCGTGGCCAGGTGATGTGTACCTGCGATCTGAAGTGTGCACTATTCTTTCCTTCTAACACTGCTTTGTAGACAAGCCACTCTGTCGCCAGGCTTGCAACCGAAGTCCCTGGCACCGAAGCAAACGCTTGGTTACCATTAGGAATTGATCGTAAGATCTCTGTTCCTCATGTGCTCCCTGGCCAATTTACCGAACTATCGGTAAAAGTAAACGAACCGCCCGCCGACCTGTTGACTGCATTTATGGGGCCTATCGTTGGTGCTTTAAGCTTCTGTCTATCCTCGGGTGAAGTTTTTGGTGGTGAGTTACTAGTTTCGTACACAAAAATGTCTGATTACGTTTTTCAACATCGCGTGCTTTCGTGGGGATGAGCGACTGGTAGACAGGTCCAAGGCTGGATGCTCAAATTATCCGAGCCAGATAAATTTAGTTTTCGTTGTCGTGTGAGCTCAGCTTATGGTGACTAAGTGAAAACAGTGTGACAACGCTGTTGCCATCTCTGGGTTACTCAGTGATGAGAACGCACATAAACTTCAATCAAAGGCTTGTCTTTCACTGTTTAGATAAGTTTCTTTGTTTGCAGAATGTTGAATTCTTCGGCATTTTGTATACACTTCCAGGTTCGTCTGTATCCCATATTAACAAATACTCAATAATCCCACGGGTTTGTTTCCTAGGATACGGCTACCTTGCCAGCGCCTCATGATAGTCCGTTCACGGTGATCGTGTGGTGCTCGATCAGATAGCGAGCAACGTAATGAGATAAATAGCTGATATTTTCTTATTATCCAGTCAGGCCCAGTCTATTCCTTTTTAAATAACCGCACACTCCAAAAACATTTCCCCCGGTTACCTTGAGTCAGTTGAATAGCACTGAAAGCGATGAAGTTTAACCTGTAAAATGTCCGTCCATTTGTTTTTTGCTAACCCGGTGTCTGCCATTCTATCCCCCTCACAAATTTGTGGAGCGTAGGAATTTTAGTGACACGTTTTTATTCTCGATTTGATATTTGACACCTTCCGGTTACACGTGATGTACTGTACGATATGTGGGTTGGCTACTATGGGCTTACAAAACTTAGACGGGAGCACTCAACAGTTCACTGAACAAAACTGGTCGACCTTCAGTTTGCTCGTCAAGGCCTACTTGCTTCATTAGTTTGGATGCTAAACAAACCAAACTAATCGTACCTCTTTCGAAGGCATGTGCTAGTTTTTTTTTCTGACCGTGCTAATATTTCTGGGGCACATTCAATCGATTTCCAAACGATACATCTCTTTACCTAACATGAGGTGACCTTCAGTGATTTACGTACTTTTGCGTACAGCTTTTTTGGTTTACTGATGCTCTCCGAGCATGCATTGATGTTTGGTTTGTTTTAGCACTTTGACAGTTTTACATTGATGCGGTTTGATGTGTTACATTCTTCTGGGTAGAAAAAACGACTTTATGCTATCGTTGCCGCCCGTCATTCGTTGTCATTTCTAACCGGATTTTTAGGTTTTCCTTACCCCCTGACTTCCACTAATCTTCACCTGTATCTCGAAGTGGCGCCTGTCTGTTGCTGGAGACAGTCACAAATGGTGCATAGTCAAAGTGTGGCTCTCTTGCCGCGAAAATTTGTGCTCTTTAGCTTTACCGTTCTGTTTCCATTTACTCTACGGTCTGAGCAAACAAGTTTGTGCATTTTAAAAACACGGCAGCACTTCGCGAGTACCTGTACCCTTGTCTGCCGCTTAAATGTAGTGTCAATGAATATACACAATTGCAGCGCTCGCCTTCGGTAATGGGTACGCTAGACAGTGGAACAGGTGCTGATCTTTGCGTTTTTAAACCTGGAATTGGGAGTAATGATCTTTGGTTGAAATTAGCTACACTGTTCACTAGATTCTGATTCTGCACATCTGCTGGCTGTAACGGTCGACCAGACGGAACTCTGAGCCGAAAAGGGCTGCATGAATAGATTGTATTCTTGTCAATAGTAGGCAATGTCTTCCGTTTAGCTGACTACTGTATTCGCTTAGGTATGTTAAGTACACTTCTACGGGTAAGTGACTACTTTGACGTGCTGTGACATGTTTACCGGAGTTGTGAGTGCCAGAATAAGCCGGTTTACGCAAGTTCCATCACCATGGGTTCAACCGTAGACCTGCAAGGCAACGCGATTAATGGGATGTCAGTGACTAATACTTCGATTATTATGTCCTTCGGATGGGATCTGGCCATCTTGCATGCTTAATACACCGTTGCTTAAACATTGCTTCTCTCCGGATTCCTATTCATCGATCTGCCTGGCATGAGTGACTGTTGTTGTGATCATTTGACCGTCCAGGTTATCCGGATGTTTCATAGCAGTTCGTAAGCTATAGCATCAAGTCAGGATTGACCCTCTTCGACGACGGCCTCCCGGATTGGAATTCTGTAATAATGCCGGTGACGTGCTAAGCTCTGATCATGAGGCGGCCAATTCCATCTAATAGTGTCTAATGTGTAAACTGCATCTGGTATCTGTGTTCTTGGGCATCTGGTCAGCTCACGGCGCTGTAGATCGGACTATTCTATGAGCCCGCTTGTTGAGGATTGTGATGCGTGATAAATGTCCTTATGTTGAGCACGCCGTGCTACTCCGTCAGATAGGTTTGTGTATTGACAGACAATAGCCACTCCTCGGCGCAGTCAACGGAATGCGGCGAGCGTTCGAAGTGGTTACCACATACACAGACGATAACGGGTGGAGTTGGTTGGCGTTGCCAACCGGGTTGAGGGATTCGCGATTTTTCAAATCGCCAGATGGAAACGCTTTCCGAGACAGCTGTATGCCTCACCAGTAGTGTGTCCACATCCACAACATCTCCAGTTCTGTCTAGCGTTGTTTTTCTCCGCTTTCACCTTTTTCTCTCAAGATATCCCACATCACTGTTGCGATGGGCGGTGGCTTAAGCCACAGTAACTTCTGAACAGCCTAGTGGCCATTATAAATGAATAAATGAATCTTGTCTGTCTTTTTGTCCTCAGCATTCCACGGTGTCTGGGAATCAGGGTCGTATACTTAGGTGTTGACGACAACCTCCTCGGTTTATTGATACTATACTAGTGCTTAATGTACAGTACGGTTGAGAGCGACGTACCATATTGTAAGATCTTGTGGGTGACTTGACGGATACATCTAAACGGAACCTGTACAATACCTGGAGCAATTCTAACGTATCCGTTTTCCGTATCGTCAAGCTCAACAGTGAATTTCTTCGCTCGTATTTGCACACTTCGAAATTGGTATCAAAATGTATGATGATGACTTAGCCGTGAGTGTTACCGGAGGGTTTTTCTGTAACGATCATCCTCCGAACTTATAGAAGCAACGCTTTTATATGGTTTTTCCTATACTCCTTAGACGAACGTTCGTTTTGCATTAACTTCGTTAGTTTTTTGTTCTCCAGTCCTTCAAGCTGTTCATGTATACCATTCACGTAAAGCGGAAATACATCTATTTGCTTATCCTTACGTTGATTAGACGGTTCCATGAACACTGCATTGGGCTTGCCCGTTGTTTGATAGTCCCGCCTAAGGCGCTTTCGATCCGATCAATAAGCCCACTTTTGGTGATGACCAGGAACGGGAGGGAACTTCTTGAATGTGAGTTTATGATGGCCATTCATCCCTGTTCGAGCCGGTCCGATTGACTTTTAGTAACTTTTTATTTAATAGGCAGGCCGCTACTGTACAACATCTTGAATCCACCGACCCCACATCTAGCTACGTTTAGTCTGAGGTAGGGATCGTGCGTTAAGTGAAAATAATTCAAGTTATGCGATTCTGAACCTTCCCATCAGTGACTCTTGAATAATGAGAGGTTTGACCCGTTGCTAATAGTCGGCCGCAGTGACGCCTATCAAAGTTTTGGACAGCCGTTTCAACGCTGTTGGATCTCATCAGCCGAAGAATCGAACCGACGACTCGTGATTTAATGTCAGAATATTAGGCGATCACCGAAGTGTGGTCCAGACGTTTATTCGCCAGACCGCAGCGTCGTGGTCGCTTAAACTTCCGGAAGCTTTGTGAACACCTGATAGTTTTCAAGCCATTCACGCCACGACTAATCGATTTTAGTCCATAGGAAAAAAAGTGTAACAATTAAAGAAAGCATCTCATACCTTCGCGTAAACCTTGCGATCGCGACCCTTGGTGTAGTTGGTAAGTAGTTGAAATGATTCCAGCGAGGGTTTTCCGTTGTGATCCTTATTCACGGGCCTTGTGTTCGTGGTGTTGACGAAACGCAAGATCGAAAATTTTACCTATCACCTTGCTAATTCTCACCGGAAACAACCAGTTGCAGAAACTCATCGACTTCTTGGATCTTGGTGGATGTTTGCTAGTGTACAGGTCAACTGCGGAACGGCTTATCGATTTTGGTCCGAGAAAAAGGCAGTAAAACAGCCAGATAAAGCGTATCTAATCCGCTACTCCTTAATGTGCATTTTTTGCACCGTGTCATGCTCATGGACACATCCGACACGACTGCCAATGACACTTGAGGACGGTCGCCAAAGCACTCTAGTTCTATGGTGAAGAACGATGTGGACGGGTGTTTGGCGGTGGCATGTGACGAGCACGTCAGCCGACACTCTGTCACATCCTTTAACTGTGCGTCCTCAACAATCTGCGGTTAGTTGCTACATACTTGACCTTCCTACACACATTACATGTCCTTCACCTCCGCACTTTTCGCAGTCTCGCATCAACGGCCTTGTACAATAATCCTGGATATTTCAGAATAATAAGAATTAGGGTAGACGAAATAACAATTGCTAAAGGTCACTTGATTAACAACACTTTTAATTTAATCGTAATTCAGATGCCTGCTTCGTTCCGAGCCGGGACGCCCTTTTGATCTTACCTTTTAAAGTTTTCAGTGCATTTCAGGCTGTATCTGTTGCACGCTGGATTTACACTTTCCTTGGCGAACTTCATTAAGTCGCGATATATGAGGTGACAGTTCTACCAAGTGATATTAGCGGCAACTTCTGTTCACCCAGAACGGAGATGAAACGGCAACTTTCTTACGGTTGTATTGATCATCATATTAGCGTTTAGGTCTGAGTAGTGTCTCAGCTGTACAAGTGTGGCGTCACAATCTCGCGTCTGCTGGGCTGTGCAGGTGAAAAATCCCCTCAGGTAGACGTGGTCGATTCACGTCTTTATCTATAGACGGACCTGGTATTCGTATGGTTTTTGACAGAAACGTTTATGTTGGGTTTTCCTAGCCGTGCGCCCCGAATTAGATGGTGCTGAATTGCCAATTTTGTCGGATCATCACAAAACTGAACGAGGTGAGTTAACCGTACTGGATTGTCGCTTCTCCTTCGTTCGATTGTAGCCCACAAATGTCTCTATAAATGGCCAATAAAAATCCATTGCTGCCCGGCCGTTTTATTGCTCTGGCTGGAAAGTCCGGATGGAGTCTCATGAAGCAGTAAGCACCTTCCTTTTGATGGATTTAAACAGATGGAGCTGGTGTAGTTTGTTGACCTGTTTTATGGAACATTTCGGCCGGTCCCTTCGTCAAAACGCCTTTCCCAACTCATTTTGTTCTTTCTTTTTTTGCTCTTTTACGAGTTTTCGTGAATCATGAATCTAACTGATTTTCTAAGGAAGTATTTCCCGATGATGTAGTTGAAGGCCCTACCTTTTACCTCGAGCATTCGGATGGTGTCGGAGGCATCGAATCTGCTACGCAGGGACTTTGCTTTTGAGTGGTTTTGTAAGTGGTGAATCATTGTTGTCCCTGTCTTCAGGTTTCACCCATGCTGCTGGACACTGGTTCGGACTGCCGTTGACCTTGGCCATTCCGCGGAGTGGCCTATTAATAACTGTGCGGGCGTATTAATAATTAAAACTAAGCAACAACGATGCAGACTCATAGATACAAAAGCCAAACAACCTTAAGGTCACAACCTCTGTTGTCAGCGATACACTCTCCTGTCAAAGCACACTTCTAAACAGCGGAGGATGGTTGCAAACCCCCTTCCTGATTTGATGGGCGGTACCAACCAGCACTGTTTAGCTGGCGTTCAGGGTTCTCGTAGCCCGTGAACACGTCTTTGTCTGATCGTTTTTGATTCCTTTACACAATCATCAGTCACAGTGAACAAACCACTGTGGGCACACACGCCATCGATTGTGGAGTGCATGGTCTATCTAGAGTAGATTGCATTTACACTCCATTGGTTATCGGATGTTTGTAATAAGTCATGAATTTTCCCCACGTCACTCGATGTGTCTGATGTCTTGATAAATCAGCAAGCTGTCTTAGCTTATTGATGGCATCTCTATGACAAATGTGCATAGGAGAGTTATGAGTCAACGTTGATTCAAGGTGGTTTGTCTGTTATAAGAAGTTCGTAGGCATGGCATAGGCATACTTGATCATAAAGAGAGCGCTAAATGGGTGACGTTGCTTCAACCACTTCAGCAATGCTACTACAGATAATGGGGAAAAAGTAAACAAGTTTTTAAGTGGGAAGGATATGTTCACACAAGTCACATCATCCGAGATCAGCTGACACTCGTTAACCTTGGATACAACCGATGCCGAGGTGATATCCACCCTTCGCCTAAATACGGGATCCATTGCGTGATCTTAGTGCTGCTCTGCGGATACCAAACCTGGTTGTTTTGTACCGGCCATATTCGTAAATTTGTCATTTCCAGCCAACAACTATAAAGACGACAACACGACATCGATGCACGCTGATGCTTAACTGTCACACAGCCATTAAGAGGAAGGCAACGCCTACTGGAAAAGAAGGAAATTGATCAGACTTGGTTATTGGAAACACCTATTTGTGAACTTAGACATTCGACTTCGGTGCGCTCAAATCTTGAGTAAGGCTTCATCAGCAAGATAGCATCCTTACGATTCTCTCTGCCCCTACGTTATTAAGTACAACTACTTCACAGACAACTCAGCCAAACACCAGCAGCACTAACGCTACTGAGTCCGAGTATAGGCGATCTTACGTAATGTTTTCAGTGACTTACTGAGTCGCGAGGGCCTCAGTCCGGGAAATTAATCCCACATGCAATGGTCAACCCTCTGATGGATGACTTCGTTTCGGTTCGTAAGGTTATGGTCTGTCCACCTTGTACCAGTCTGCCGCAGCACCTGTATGAAGTAATCGCTTTGATAGACGACTAATCAGCGTCCTTAGTGTTTGGCCTATCCATCGAATTCTGCGCTTACTTAGGGATTGAACAATGGAACTTGCTTGACAATCACTACCAACTGCCTGCTTATTAACGTTTTTGTTGCTTACTGGTTAGTATCACCTGATGCTTACAGCTGAATCCATGATAAACTATCTTCTGGTAGTTCACGTTTCCTACTCTGGTCGGCTTGGCTTCGTATCCGCAGTATAACATGGTCCTTACGGCCGTCTCCTATGTGTAACCATTTAATTTCCGAGAGATGTCTTTTGTCGCCAACGATATCCCAGGTTGGGGAACAACGCCGAGGTTGTGAAGATCTAAGATTCTATTTCATCCCATATATCTCCGCCGCTGTTGATATAACTTCCAAATTACACAACGGCCTGAAACCTCCGCGGCTTCATTATCCAATATTAAGTGTACGTAATCACAGCAGTCTTGCAAAAGTATTTTACAACAAAGTATTTGATAGGACGTCAAATACCGTCTAGCGCTGTCTAATACCTTGTTAGCATGGTCAAGCCCTGTCAGTCTTCCACTAAATAGGAGGTTCATACCGGCATGTTTTGAGTGTTGTAAACATTCCTTCACCATTTTATGTGATAAAAATAAATAGAAATGACGAAAGTGGATAACCTTGACGTATGCCACTCTTGGTGCTGAGGCTATCAGAGCGTAGATCCTAACTTGAGCTGAACTGTGGGAATATAACACTGACAGTATGTTCACATAATTGTTCGGCACGCCACATTGTTTGAGCGATGTTTAAGCAGGTCGATCAAATAAACCAAAGCTCGCCCTTATATTATCAGGAGGAAGGGATTATTGACCGACAGTACGTATGACGTTGCCCCGGAAGTTTGCGAGGAGTGAATAGTTGATTAATACTCCCTAGCCCAAGACGAAACTCTGCCTGTTCTTCCGCGATATCTGCATCCCGTGCTTCAGCTTAGATGCAAGCACGTGTGCGTCCCTAGTGAGAAGTGTTACCCCGGAAATCATAACAAAAATAACGTCTTTTGTTTGCTCAGTTATACTTCGTGAATGGACGTATTCGTCTTAAGTTTCTGCAGTTTTCTAACATTTCCCGCCCCGTCTACCGCCTGCAGGATGGACGATAGTCTTAAACACGCTGCGCCAACCACCAAGACTGCATTTGAATTTGTCTCACTTGATATGCCTCGCATTCGTTGTTGGACCACTTACTGAATTATGTGGCTGGTTCCACGCATCTGTGTGCGGTTGTAATACGTCAACTGATTAGCGAAAATTGTATTCAAAGAACGTTCGTTTCTTTATATTTTCTGACGTAAACTTTCACTCAAAGCAGTTTATTCCCTTATTGACTCTCATTTGTTAAATGAAAAGACGTAAATTGGGTGCCGTTCTTCCTAGTAGAATTTTGTACACTCTGGCACGATTTCACGATTAATTTTGCTGTTCAGTTGCTCAGTAAGCTTGACATTTATATTGCATTCATTTTGCCGCCGAACGAGGTGAAATCGTCAACGCGTAAGTACTTGAGCATATAGGACTGAACGGTATATTCGATGATGGGAAGTTTGTAGTGTAAATGCGTAGCTCGGCGAATAAGCGAACAACGAAACCATCAGTTCAACCTACCAACTCAATCATGTTTTCAGCAGTCAGTTGACTAATTTTAAGCAGGTGTACAGTGGCTCACAAAGCAGAAATCACTGACTATTGGATCAACCAGATGGACGGATCGGATAAACTGAGGATAAACCATCGAGATTGAACACTACTGGGGTAGTCGCAATATTACCAAGCTGCTTCTGACTACACAAGTGGTCAGGACTCCTGCAAGCTGGGGACTACGCTTTCGTTCGCTCCAGAAAACTATACATAGGGCTTTATAAAGACGACGATAATCACAACACCAGTAGTTCCATAGTACATTAGTCTTCTGGCAGTAAGAACCACGTTGTCCTGTCTGATGCATACAGGGGGGTGAATTAGCGAAAACATGCTACTGTTGACCCTCCATTGTTCTGTCTAACTCAACTCCCAGGCTCCTCTCGACCCTCATTTTTGTAATTACTCTACGGATTCCACAACAGATGTAGCCAATCACAGTGACACTGTCTCTTAACATCTAGCCTCCGATCCCCATCTCCTCCCTTTACTTAGGCTTAAAGTGCAGGTGTCCTCTACGTTCGCACTCTAGGGCGGATAGATGAACAAACACAGCGTGTGGATGTTAGCATCGCTAAATGTTGACGCCTGTTCCGTTCCAGAAACTGAAATCCAGAACGGTAATCATCGTTTCGAAATGCTAGCACCCGCACTATCTACAGGATATTGGTTGCACACTTCAGGTAACTTCGCGGTTGCCGCTATAGGTCAGACTGGAATAGGTATGGTTTTCAGCGCGACAGCTGCATAGGTGGGTTAGATTTCTTTTAGCAATAGGCCTCACCGTCCGTTCTCTTAAAGCCTATTCCAGGCGCCGAATGTTCAGAAATATTTCCTTGTATCTGCTTGCGCTGCTACTGACTGCAGTAAAGTCGCTGTCAAGGACGCTTTTCACTCGGATCTACTGCTCCCTTCAGATTGTCACTTAATTTTGATATAGTCATTTTAGCCGGATGCGTGAACGTCCATTTCGCCGGTCCTGGTGAAACCGAGTCTCGTTTAGGTGGCAGGTCGAAGTTGGCATCACATGGTCTGGATGTGGATGTGTGGCTGTTACAACTGTGCACTGAATACAGACTGTTTTTAGCCAGCACTAACTTTGGACATCGTGCGCGTCATTGTTATACTTGGCGCTCCCTCCCCCGAGTTCGGTATGGTCTCAGATAGACCACATTGCTGTTAGTTTTAGGTAGCGTGGCTCTGTTGATGACTATCATCCCTTTCTCTCTTGGCTGAGGCTTGCCTTCCTCTGCACGGTTTTGTAACGGTTAAGCATCGACGTGAACCAGTGACATTTTGCCATCCTTATGATGGTGATATTCAATCACCCAAATCACTGGCTAAAACGCCATCTGAGATCACAGTATGCCAAAGTCAGTGGCATACTTGCGTTCGTCTCATTTCTAGTTCTTTGGGTTAGTTTTTTGATTAGTTTTTGACCTTTTTAGTAACAGTTTCTTCCAGAATATTCCACGTCGCTGTTGAAGTGAACGACTGCTCGAGCCATATTACATTTTGATCAGGCTCAAGACCGTTGTGATGCTGCTGCTGATGATGATGACGGGTGCTTCATAAACCTCGAATTTGTTAAGTTTGGGTTGTATGTTTTGATAATGTTAAGTGTGAATATCGCTCATTCGCATTTGAGGAGAAAGGGCGCATTTCGGGTACCCCCAGCTGCTTTGGGACATGTTACGGTATTCCTGTAACTGGTTGTTTGTGTTATGGTCAGGTTAAACCTGAACCGAAGGACATGATTCTGCTGTCAGAATTTAGATATCTCAAGCGGTTGCTAAGATATAGATCAGCGTGGGATTCATTGGTTTACTCGCACGATCATACGGTCACAATGATTTTCTAGAAATACCGGTTAGTTTCTCGTGTAAATTTGCAAAGCGTTCTCACTGGGTTTTGTCGCTCGCAGTTTGGGGGCCAATCAGAAGGGGTTTCCATTCGCATTATTCGTTCACCGCTGTTCTCATCAGTTATTCGCGTTCACTAAGATTCAGTTATAGCAATTTGGTTTATCTCTGTTTGGCTGGTGCTGAGGCTACGGATGTGGCCAACGCTACCTGCTCATTCGTAACTGGGGCGATTTGTGTGGTGTTTTCTTGTGCTGTGTTGCGAATCATCTTTCTAGCGTCTGTAAGCTGCAGTGGGGCGTTTCTTAGTAATTGTTACCAAGCTTTTGTCTAAGAACGATGGCCACAAGTGACCCATTTTTTCTAGGTTTGTTAGCAGAAGTAAAGTCGGAGGCAAAATCCGAGAGTTGTGCTTTTTGATATGCTCCCTGGAATCATTCGTTTTGCACGTGGGTTACCTGTCGGTTTAATTGTATAGCAGTATGTTGTAACCTATACATAAGTTCCAAACTGTAGGCGGACGTTTCAACCAAGATTTTCGTACACTAAGGGGAACAGAAATTTCCGAGTTACATGTACTTCCCTGTCCCATAAGCTTGTGGTATGTCTACTTTTCTACTGTTGCTTGTGGTCTACGGTTATCTGTGGCATCCAAGAATGGAAGTGTCACAAGACACCATATCGGAGTTTTCTGATGGTTTCCATTATTTTTTCAAAACACCTGACAAAATTTTCCCACTCATGGGTTGTCGTATTCGTTTATTTTACGTAACCCAGTCCGAGATCATACAAGCCTTGTAACCTTCAGTTATCAGTTCGTACCGGATACACATTGAAACAAATCGTAGTATTTTATTCAAAAACTTGTCTACTTCATGACAAGTGTTCTTACCGGCCGTCTGTTCGAGGATCTTATTAATTCGTCAATATTGTACATCAGTATCCCTGTTCATCTAGGTTTCACTCGTTCGGCTAGGCTAGTTGGTTTATTTTTTTCGCTCCACGTCTCATGGCGATGATTGGTTGTAGAACTATCTGGCACTGTTGTTCTTTCGCTTGTGCGCTACATATTTGGTCTGTTTTTCTTACTGATGTAATTTCAGAAACGCTGTACTGTACTGCCATCCCGGACACGTCCAATCAGACTTGGGTCTTTCGACGTGGGGTGCCAGAAGCCGCAGAGTCCATTGATTCGGTGCGTCTTTCTTTTGATCCAGTTTGTTTGTTAGCAAGTATCAGCATCGATTTTGTAACAAATAAATCGCTGTTCCTTCTATCAGCGTTCGTAACGTGGGTTGTTTTACTCTGGCTTGCGTCTACTTGGTTTTATGCTCCATCAGTCTCACTTTTCGTCAATTTAGCCGGGACCAAATACTACCAACACGAATATAGTATAATCTCAGAAAGTTCGCTGCATGATCGCTTTCAGGCTTTGAGATATATCAGGCGTGCGGGTTTGAAAACAGTTTCAAGGTTTCAAAACGTGTGTTGCCGCTAGTGTAAGCGTGCGTTTTTTGTTTGCTCGATGTATATCATTTATCATACAAGAGACTGAAAACAGTCACGTACGTAGAATGAGTGGTAAGCACGCCTTCTTCAGCGGGTGTTAAAGCACTGTTACTCATGGAGATCGGAGAGGTTTTCGAGACGGCTACGTGCGCACTGAACCATTTCTCTTCGTTGCCATAAGACGATTTGTTGCAACAGCCTCATTGTGGATTCCTCCAAACTACGTGCTCCTTGGAACTTTCCAAGGGAGTCACTCATTTAATTCTTCTGTACACAGATCTAGTCAAATTTGATGTCCCGAGAGCTTTTTGACAGGAGCGTGGATAAACCTCTATAATTGTATATGCCCAATGGAACTTAAAACACAACTGCTTAATACATTGTTTTTTTTCCAAGTGGTCCATCACTCACATTTGATCGCAGTCTTCGCATTACTGATGAGCTCTAATGAGAGCGAAACTCGAGTCTAGTGCTTCTTTTCGAAAGAGGCTGGCTGGAAAGTCTATCTGAATGCGAACGCTGCAATCAAATGTGAGTGATGGTCAACTTGAAAATAAACCAAATCCCCGACTACTCATCAGTAATCT
>QNGE01002281.1:57886-76049 GCA_008508345.1 Paragonimus westermani | reverse complement strand
TATATATATATATATATATATATATATATATATAAACAGAGTGAGCAAAGCTATATATTGACAGGATCAACCGGTTGAATGGATCATTCCTTCCAGTGGTGGGCTGCTGATGTGCACCATACCGACTGGAAAGCTCAACAATATACTACTCGATTGTTTTGAAGAGGTTGATCATTACCCCTGAATTGAGGTTCTTAAAGCTTCACGATTTGCATTAACACTGAATGTGAACGAAGATGCAGGCAGAGAGGTTTTGTAGTGGAACGAAGGATCAGCTACATTGGAAATTATTCCCAATTTCTCACAGTAATTGTTCACAGTAGATCCCACCAAACGAGATCTGATGTAGATCGAAAGAAGTTCTCATTTGGGCGACAGGAGAAGTCCAGCGAATCTGGTTCCTCTGATACGCTACCAAAGGATGTCTCCACGGCTAGGCGACGATGACAACGACCGCGTGAAAGTAATGCGTGTGTGAAGGCAGGACACAAGAGGATGAAATGTTGTATTGACTCAAACAACTGACGGGTGGTCTGTGCACAACGAACGTGACAGGCATGAAAAGTATTATGCCACGAGAGACGAAAAAAGTGAGATTTTGCAGCCACTGCCGACTGAAACAATCGATACTTTACTATGATTCGCTTGAGAAAATCCTCATCCGGAACTGTTCGATTGAACTCGTGTGAACGTTCGCGAGAGCGAAAAAGTGCTGTATGATACTCCTCACCTAACCGATTTCCTTCATTAAAACTGTTGCTTCTACTGAGGCAAAACTTAAATTAGACTTTCAATTTGCTATCCTCATATGAACTGAAGATATTTCACCACGTTTTACCTATTTCTCTTGAATTTCACAATTACTCCAGGATGCCCCAATGGACGAAGTGTAGGCTTCTATTGGACTATTGGCGATCACAATCAGGATTTTCCAACTGTGATACACATGGCGTCCTCTCGTCTTCTCACGTTCCCCAAGTCCGCTGCCTTCTTCGATTTAAGCAAATGATCTGTTTTATTCATATTATTTTTTCTAATTCCTTTTAATTTGAACTCCTTAACCAACCTGGAGAAATGCTCGTCTCTCCAAATTAACCATAGCGTTCGTACTTTGTGCTTTCTCTCCAAATCCTCCTAAGTATAAAATGCTGTGCACTGTGGTTAGATGTATCTACATTCTTGGTGAAGAAGGTTTACGTGGCCCTTTCTGTTATCGCCGACTAGTCCGCCATTGTATCCAGTTATCTCATTCATTACATTAATCGTTTTTTTCTCATTAAAGTTACGCGTGGTTACTCCTGCCCGACCAGCACAGTTGAACCGATTAGTTCTGCATAGGTTCGTAGATACAGGATGGATAAGGGCCTTTGCTTGTGCGTTCTTGTCTCTGTGCTGGTCGGTGAATAATTGTGTTGAACTTTATAAGTGTAAGCTGAACGTGAACGGAGCTAGATAAAATGCAAATTCAATGAAGCTACTGCTTGCAATCATTTAGGTAACGAACACTCATCAGAGCAGAAAGAAGACATATTGCGATATGTTAACATTTCATTTACTCTCATCAGTCGCAAACGTAAAACATGCCAGTTATATACAACAAATATTTAACGACACACAGGGACTAGACACACATACAAGCAACCCAGTTATTATGTAATCATGACCATGGCAACCCGACCGGTTGTTTCATGCACATAACGTCGGTTGGTAAGTTCGAATGAGAATCGCTTCGCAGAAGGCTAGTAACTTCGGATTTCGGTTGCGCAACAGTATCTTGAATGAGTTAACCGGGTCAACTTGATGACCTGTTGTCACGAGATGTTTTACAATCGATGACGTTGGATTTCGAGTAGTCAATGCGTCAAGTTGGGACTGGTGCGTCATCTGATGTTTCAACCACTTCGGGATGTGTTCCGCGACTCGGTGTGTCTTCTTTCTGCTCTGATGAAGTGGTTAAAGGGAACTCAGTGTTTCAAACGAACACTCAGTCAGACATGCGCAGTTGATGACCTGTGAGACTAAGCTAGCACAGTGATTATCAAGCTTGTGGTGCCGATCGTCTCTCTCGCCTATTCAACCGTGACCACAGAGTTCGGCAGTGTTCCAATGTGAACAGACCTTAACTGTGAAGCAGCGAATTGCTTCAAGGCCGTCTGCTTGTTCCACAAATCACTTTCAGCGAGTGACCTCTTAGTTGTTCATCTCTATTTAGTGAGGGATGTGCCAGTGGAATACTTTGCAGGTGAGAACTAGGCATCCCTTGAGGTACCTGCAGCTTATTGAGAATTGGCCTAATTCTACCAGTTTTTCTGGACAGAAGATTCTTCTGGACCCCCTAATTCTTCCAGTGGCTCGTCCCCGAACATCTTCAATAAGTGCCACATTTTCCCCAAGATAAGAACGACAAGCTTTCATGTTCGTTTCTTGATTTGGGGGATTACTTACGTGAACATAGTGAGTAGAAAGTTTCACAAGTCCTTCCCGGAAGGCTCAGGGTTGTTCGTGCTTTTTCGATCATGACGGCATAATTTGTGGACAAACTCAAACTACTCCTATTGTCCATTGTTCTCGTTCGCATGCTAACACGAGCAGTTTTCTGTCACTACGGTAGTAAGTACAATTTTTGTGACGAACGTGCATGATTACACTCGTTGACATTGATCGGCGAGCTATTTTCCACGGACTACTGGTTTGGACAGTTCAAATTATTTTATTGGGTTATCACATCTAGGCACTCAAATTCGACAGAGTTCTGTCATCGACGAAAGGGAACATCAGCGACTTAACCATATTGGGTAGTTCAAAAGCAAGAAGAGGAAATAACAGGGGGCCATAAAATTGGTCCTTGCGAAACTCTGCTGTTGGCTGGGAACCACTCTAACAACTACGTTCGGTCGGATAATCCTCTAGCCAGGTAAGTAAGCGCTCATTAAGGCTATAACTTTAGAGTTTCCACAGTAATATGGGATGCTCAACCCTGTGAAAAGTTCTGGAAAAGTCATGATCAACCACGTCTATGGCTAGTCCTGTGCCTGCAGCCTTCGTCCAAACGTCACGAGCAATCAGCAAATTCAGAACGCATGACTATACCCTGTGAAAGCCATATCGCTACTTGATGGTGAGTTGGATGTCTTCAACCTTGTCTCAGAGAGAGAAAGTGATCTAATAAGCTCTCCATTACTTTAGAGATCACCGGATCCAAAACTGTTCATCGATAGTTTGTTGGTTTTTCTCTGCATCCATCTTTGAAAGTAAATGTGGTCGTGAACTGTTTTTGGGCTTTCGGTAGACGGCCGGTTGACAAGGAGCAGTTGAGAAGTGTTAGTGGTTCTGGTAATTTTGTGGCACAGCTTCTCAAGAAGACAAGCGATATCACTTCTGGACTGGGTAATTTATTGGCTGGCAGGTTTACTAATTTGAAGCTGACGACACTGAAGTTCCAGGCAATCCGGTCAAGTTGCCGCCCGTGCGCTCAAAAGTGGTTCGTGATTCGCAGTTATGCGCGTTTACTTTTTACCCGAATTGTTGTCTAACTATGCATCTGTATTGGTAAATCCACTAGAGATCTACAGTTGTGAAATGCCAACCTTACTCACTGTGTGTGTTGCAACTTCGATTTAGAATAGCTTAGGATTCACCTTCAGCTTTTGGGCAAGATCGTGTTGATAAAATCCGTCCTGTTTGATAACAGCCGTGGTACGGTTGCGCTACATGACTTACCCAACAAACGCAAGTTCGGTTTGTTCCAATTGATAATTGCTCCAGACTGAACGTAATCAGACATTTGACTCTGCTTCGGAGGCGTCTAGGATTGCTACTGGGCAGGGTATATCTTACTACAACATGGTCGTTAATGGCGTCGAAGATTTCCTCAACCACGTGCTGCCAGCGATCATCTAGGTTGGGTGTAGTGAAGCAGTCAGGCGAATCAGCCGTGCCAAATTATTTTCACTCCTGTGAAATTTACCTTATGTTAGGCCTTCAAACCTGTGTTTTGGGGAATCTATGGCCTACCTCCGTGCAGACAGCTAGATTCAATTATCCACGACTAAGTGGATCTGTGACGTTTAGCTCGGTTATCGTGTCAACCACGTTGGCAAGAATATAATCGAAACAAGACGATATTTGGCTAACCCTCCACCTCGTATGGTCCTAGACATGCTGGTTTAGTCCGGCTCCCAATCCTACTTCGAAGAAATCTCCAGCAGACGAGGACGTTGCACTACTGACTAAATGGTTCACGAAGTCTAGCCCCGGGTGATTAGAATCTCCCATTGTTAGTGCTTAAGGATAAAACCTAGAGAGCACACTGCACAGAGGGTTGTGCGAGGGCGCGTCAGCATCCCTACATACAGAAGGTGATATGTCAATCACCAATCAGACAAGCGAAGTTTTGAGTAACGTTAACTACTTGCCAGATTGATTCCGGAAGATCCAGTAGCATCTTGTCACGAATATCTGAGGTCTTTAGGTACGATCACAAACAAAGGCCCCATCACCTCTACCGATTTTCCTGTCACTGCGAAACTGTCATGTAAAGCATAGCTGATTAACCATCCCGCACTTCCTTACATCAGGTCTCCCCGATGCTCACTATAAATGGGTTTCGCCTGGAGGCGCGTCCACTCCATTAGTGAGGCCGCGTTGGTGTCAAAACATTACCACGCGGCGGTTTCACGGCCTGCAGTATGCATAGCAGATGTTGCAATATCGTGCAACTTCGGAGCATATGGTTGAGTTTAAAAATATATCCAATGTGGTTCTAATTCAAAACTTGAGTGCAGGTTGAGCTTGCGAGTCAGTTGTTGGGATCTGTCTTGTATGCCCACATGAATAAAGCTAGTTTCGAAAGTGCTCACTGTAACCTGGTCCTGCCATTCAACGTGAGTAGTTTTTGTACTTGTTTTATGCCTTCATTGATTTCCCTTAGTATCTGACGAGGATAGTTAATCAATTTGCAAGCTGATTTCGGCCGGCGGACGCATTCGTTTACCACACTCAGGATATTCTGTTTGTGACACAAATAGTAAACAAGGAAGCATAATTACTTTTTTGACATGTCAACACTGGTATGTGAAGCCATCCAGCAGTTTTCAGGTGACTGTAGTTTTTTACTTTTCTCACTTGACATTCATGCTGATATATTGTTGTGCCTGATCTTGAATAGCCGACCACAACCTTTGTCACACCACCTTTTACCTTCAACTCACTTAGATTGTCAATATTGGACTTCTTTTGCTCTGGCCGCAAATCACATGGCGTCCAGTATTACTGGTAAGGCTTAGAACAAAATATTCAGAGATTCAGATTGTTTTCAAATTGGATACCAGCCACACTTGATCGCAGTCTTCATCTCCAGGTAAGCCTTTCAGCTAGCCCACTTCGAATGAACTAGTGGACGAGTTGATAAGTACGTGGTCTCGTAATGTGAAAGGTAATCGATTTGATCACCCATTCAGACTATCTCTACCTGATGAATCTAGACAAGGACGAAATCGGTCGTAGAGTGTCAGTTTGAGGGTGAGCATCAATAAGCATTTCAAACACCATTTCGAGCCCTTGCAGACACATCCAGTGCAAACTAACAGCTCACGGTGGACTCTTTTCTTCCACAGTAACGGGGTATGAATATGCTATAACTCAATTACATCCAAGTTACCCGATCACAAGCGATGTTAGGAGAACTGGTAGCCGAGCGAATAGGTGCATTGCTTCGTAACGCAAAAAGTAGGACTCTGCCCCCATCCAGACTATTTTCTGCGTGATGAGTCCAAACAAAGACGAGATCGATCGGGAATGTCAGTTTGAGGACGAGCATCAAGAAGCCTCACGAAAACGTCTTGTTTTGGAAGCACCTGTTCGATACCCGATTAGGCTTTTGTTCACTAAACTATATATACGCTGTTTACAGGACGACGTCGCCCTCACTAAACTTAATAGTCATTCTGTCGCATGGGGCAGGTCTGGTATTGCTTGAACGCATTCCTGTCTTATCTTGCCGAAATGTTGTACCAAGCATTTTTCGCCTTTTGCTTCGTCGATTAATGTAAATTAACAGAGTCTACTGAACTAATGAATTGACTGCTTGCATTGAGATATGCAGTATTACTGTGTTCGTCTTGTTGATTTTCCTAAGGACCACAAAATCGAGTAGACGAATAATCTTAAATTTAGAAGCTTTTTGATTGACTGGCAGCAGTGCATGCTGTACAAACTTTAAAACTTTCATGCTAGATGAACAACCTTCTGGTGACTGTCAAATCCTTGGCTTGCCGAATGGTTGCCCCCAAAGTTACCCATTCTCTTGAGTTCGTGTGACGGTTGTCAACGTGCTTTCAGCAGTGTGACTTGATGACAGTTCTACCAGACTCCGAGTTCATGGTCAATTGGCCAGGTGGTGTCTAAGACATGCGTTGTATGACAATGCTTTTGACAGTTGTATGCACGGATGCGAACTTCAGGAACGAACTTCAAATACGAATCTCTGGACTGGTTATTCGTCGCCGCCAGAGTGGTTCAATGAGTCCTTCAAACGTGGTGATTATGGACAACTTTGGCTGTCAGCCTTTTATTTGGTCGTTCATGTGCTCCTTGTTGTCATAAAGTCTTCAATGTCTGTGACTTGAGGTATGTTGGCGATACTTGACACCAATTTTAGACAGTGCACGAAAATTCTTAGTTAAAGTAACACGTATAATGAGAACATCCCGAGAGTACGAAGTACATTTAAAAGTGGCCTATGCACATGATGGCATCTGGCTTTTCTTGTTCACTGTACGATTGTAATCTTGGCCGTTAATGGAACTGGACATCTACTGTAGGTTTGCTTGTTACACACCCGTACTTTAGTTGGATCATGGCGCAGTTTGCAGACCGTTGAACTATTAAACCCTCGGACAAACCTGGCGTGACGTGGCCATCTTCATCTACCTTTCGAATGATTATCATTCGGTTCATGTTTTATTGTGAATGTATCGAGAAGGGGGTGATTAGGTCCAAGACGTTCGTAGGGTACCTATGTGGCCTGCGTGATCCCTTCTCGCTTCCAGAAACCGTTTTTAGGCCCTCATTGGGAATTTTATATTTGATTATTTGGTGATAAATCAATTCGAGTTCAATGATGCAACTTATTGTACTAAACCTAAGATGCTTTACGTGCGGTTCGAAACCAGCCGCTTCATAATGCATTCGGCAACCATTTGTAGTGCAGTCCTTTTGCAATTATATCTCGCACACTGCACTGGCTGCCCGCGGCACTGATCGCGCTGTGAGAGTTGGTTGCCATTTCGTATACAACTCCGTTCTCACGTGATATCCTTTCTCGCATCGCGATAAACCCGCTCTTTTCCCACTGTTAACAATCCCATTTACCCGAGTGTGAATTGTTCTCACACCGTGGGGTTGTCACTGTGTGGTTCAGTTTACCGTGTATCACCCGACCCGAGCATTTAGATCCCAGTACGAAGGTCTGCTTGAATTAGTATCCTTGTCCTTTTTGGTTCACCGATTTATACAACGGACAGTTACTGTGACCGATTTCGTCTTAGTGTCCGGGTCACTCTAACATTTACTGGCGTCCGGGATAGGACTTGAAAGGCCGATGCTTCTGATATTTGGTTAGCCAGTACTGTCAACACGCTTTTCAGCGTTGTCAGTTTGAATCGCTCGATATAATCTGTTTCTGTGCTAGCTGGACATGGTTTCCAGCTTTTGTAGAAGCTGTAACTTCATCTAGTTTCTGAACGACATTAGCGGCTCATTTTTGGTACACTTTGGAAAAAAGAACTTTCCAACACAATGTGCTACTTCTTCATTGGATGTTCAACAACGTTCGCGTCTTTTCAGTAAACAGCAGCACTCAACATACTTCCAGTCATCCAGCATGGCACTGACCTGTTATGTTGAACAAAAATGTAGTGTGTATTCGCGGTCACCGGATGAGATCTCTAGACAAGTCTCAGACCGTTCTTAGTTTTCCCGTAGCAGAAAGTCGTGTTTTGATATGTCAATACTTTGCATTGTATGCATCGGACACACAGTAACAGTGTCTGGATACGTATGTAATCATACAGATCTTTATTTAGCCTAAACCGTGGCAACCCGATGGGTTGCTTCAGCCACTTCTGTTCACATCTCGACGACCCGCAAGTCTCGCTAGAGACCAGTAATTACGCATTCACATTGTGCTACAGTGTTGTAAATGGGCTGACCGGGGCGAGTTGCTCTTTATTTTGAATTTCGTGTTGTCACCATTGTCTACAGTATACGAATCATTTGAGGTACATATGTAACAGCTGTTCTATCGGTCGAGCATGGTGCTCGAAAGAGTTCGCCTCGACCTTCACCCTTCTGAGCACACCTCAGAATTTCTGTCAACCGTGCTGTGTAGATGATTGTCGTGACATATCGGCTGCGTGATTACGTTCCTCCTTGTCTGTCGGAGGTCACATGTGTTGGGCATCGAAAATAATATGGGTCTGCTGCCTCGTTTACAGCTGTGTGCATCCTGGAACTGAGTGAAACACTTGTTACTGCCTTTCGACAGGTGATCGTAACTTCCTATTCCAAACCATTCTAATGTGCAAAGAATATGCAAAAGTTTCCGTTAAATTGAGACTGCTATAGTCAGACCCTATTTCGATGTTACATCGATCGTATTAGTTTTTATCCAATTAGTCGTTATGTTTCAGAAGCACTATACAATCGGCTTCAAAGCACCATTTTGAACTGCTGTGAAATCATGTATCGTTGATTGTGTTGCGGTTTACCAGTGGACGACCAAATCCTGCGGGGTAATTTTACGCTTCGTCGGAACGCCCCTCAGTTAAAATCGATATTGAGTTTGCTTCCATTTTTCAGTGTAGATAGTCACTTTCCAGGAGTGTGCTCTTCACTATGTACCGTTTGGTGTTGAATCAAGCCCCTCTGAGCATCAATACGTCTGTTTTGCATGGAGCGGAACAGTTTTTCAAGTTTACCATTTAGTACTCACAATCTCACGTGGGACTACGATTTCTATTAACTAACTAGATAATGTCTTCGGCAATCGAATGACGAGGCACATGAGATCAAACCGGGTTGACAGTTCTTACTGGTGGCGGCGTTTCATAGTAAATCCCCAAAAATAAATAACTGCACTGATTGTATACGAACGGAGTCGAATTTATCACTCAAACAAAGCACACCCGATGGATCCAATGATACCGACATCAGTAATGATGAAATGGTCTAACCCTTTTGTGCTGTACTGAAAAAGGGATGCAATAACCGATTAGTCTGATATCAGATGTGACAGAACCGGTCCAAAAAGCCTTAAAGGTGGTAAATATGAATGACAAAGAGGGAATATACAACTAGGACACCTCGGCGTTTCAGATATCCTCATTACGATAATGAGAATGACACAAGCGGGTATGTTTTCGGCAATTCATCTTCAGGCAGGTACAATTATGAGTTTATAAGGTAAGGTCGGGATATCGACGGGTTTGTTACTGTCGATATGTTCAGTTGCATCCGCACACTGTTTATCAGAGCATGAAGTCTTGCAAGTTCTTCGAGGAAATTGCAAGGTCAATCGTATCCAGCCGAATCCAACGCAAAGCAAGTGTTGAATCTTCAGTGCGTTTCGATGGTAAAAAGTTTTATTTGTTTATCGCTGTAACTTACCTGACAATGCTTAAAACTCCACATGATGAGGAATCGGAAGCAGATTATTTATGCTTGAGAGGGTTGTATTTGGATAGTTGTGACTGTCAATGCTGTGAGGTAGAATTTGAGAGTAAAATCTAAGCCGCTAACACAGTGCCTGATTTTATAGCTACAACTCACGTTTTCTGGCTAGTGTACTTTGACGCTGTGTCTAACTCATTGACTGGTCAATTCTACGAACGAACCGTCTTTGAGCAACGCGTGAACAAATAACGAGAGTCGAATTCGAAGCACGATTTCATCCCATGTTTGACTGTACTGTTGGTTAGTCACTAAAACATGCATAACAAACGGTTACTTGCTTCAGCTGTGGCAGTCACAACAGTAAACTTATACCGTAAGTGCACAGGTCGTCTGTTTAAAGTTGAACAGCTATTACAAAATGGAATTGCAAAGCTGTCAGGAGAGTCCGGTTGGTAAAACAAACAGAACAGCGAAGGTATGTCTCGTGTGACACGCGTGGACTAAACGAAGTAGATTCTATGACGACCCTGAGACAGGTGAAACATTGAAAAAGGAAACGAATCCTTCTTGTGACCCCGACAAATTTTGTGTAAAACCTCAGATGCCTCCGAAGTTTTTTTAAAATACATTCGTTCCTCGAATTGTATAGTTCGTTTGAAAATATCAGTGCATGCACCTACTGTTTAAACAGTTCCATAATCGAAGTAAGACGTCAAATTTAGTGACTGCAGTAAGTTGCTATTCCTCTGGAATGATTTACAGCTCTGATGGATATGACAGGCAGATATCATTACAATAACATTTTTGTCGTTTTGACAAACCCAATGATTTTGTCCTTCCAATGTCTATCGTCGTTAAGAGTTATTTTGTTGCTAACTGCCTGGTTGGCAGATATATCAACCGCCAACCTTTACAGGGTTCTGGTTGACACTGCTTATCCCCACCAATTCCGTAATAAATGATCACTACGAATCACAGCCTTTTCTCTTTGATGTCGGTCCCTCTAAAACATCGTTTCTTCTGTGCTTTTCAAATTCATGGATATGTGGCACCCATACTACACTTCTAGTCCTAAGTGGCATGCAAATTGTTGACCAATGATCGTAACAGCATTTCTGTTAGAACATCCGTTTATGCGAGCACCTTTGGGGCATGATCAGAAACTTTGTTTCTTGACGGAGCAGAGTTTCGAAGAGTAATTTTCTTGCCTTTCGACTGATTATACGATGTACTAAGTTAATCCTTTCTTTTCTCTCGAACGCTTTCAGAACATTAGACAAGGATCATCCTAAGTCTTCCTGTTCTTGTATACTAATCGTTTTACTGCTGCCCGTTACTTTTTCGATTGACCATTACACAGACAGGTAAACCGATACAACTTCTTTTGACTGGATTTTCGAAATTCTGCGTTGTGCTGTTCCTCTAAAACACGTCGATGAAATAATTTAGTTGTCTGGCAACCGTTTCCATACTAGACAATTCTCTCGAACACCGCGTTCACATTCACGGTCCACGAAGTACGCCACGCACTGGTCATCCCATTGCTTGATACGTCCTGCGTACCAGATAAAAATGATACTACATCGGGTATCACTCCAAATTCCAGGACCAAGCATCAAGACTCGAACTGCTTCAACGCAGTTATTCACGTGTAGATGAACTTTTGATGTTGTTTAGCCTAGGTTGTTGCAGCAGACAATTCAGAAATGTAATAAGGCCTATAGTGCCATGCGTGAGCTTGAGCAGACTAAGTTTCTGCAGTTCTATTGAATGCAAAATAAATGACACAGCTGACCCACAGATGAGATTATTTCTGCAGATAGAAAATGCAGATGATCTGTGGAAATAGCCTAACATCAGTTAACATTAGTGCTCAACACATTGAAGGACTAGCGTTTGTTGCCATTATTACAGCCGACTGGTCGCAGTGGAGACCAGGAAATTGTGGTCTGAATATGTGCTGTATTTCCTTCCCAAAATTTGGTACTTGAAACGCCCAGCCTCATTGACAACCGCAAACATCACTTTCTGTATATGCACACACCCGTGACCGGTATGTACAGCACCCTCCCGTAACCGTTTCGGCTGATAAGGGTTTCAACTTGAGCCGCTGGTTACTTCATAGGTACTCACATAACGCGGTTCCTGGGGTCTGCATAAAATTAACCGATCTCTATTTTGTTAAAACCACCTCAATAACTCAATGAGTAATGAGATTTTCAAGCCAGGCTGTTTATCCTTTGTGACTCCAGTTTCAATGATGGACATCCCGACTGTTTCGTCAATGTATGCACCCAATTTTTTCCATAATCATGTGCACGGGTCGCTGCGACCCCTACACGGTTCGTACCTCACCAACTATGACTGTTTGACAGGGTAAGGTCACCTGACTTTTATACACTCCTGTGTCCGCTCTCAGTTATTCGTGTTTACTGGTCAAACCCCTTTTGGAAAAAAAATCTGCTGTCCACTGCAAGACATATTTCAACAGGGGTTCCGCGACAGCAACATTGTTTGCCAAAAAGTAGTTAGATCCAGGAACAGGCTGTTCACTATGCGGTCAAAATGTCTACGGTTCACAATTAACAATGAAAGTTTTATTGAAACGTTATAGTTGAAGCATTTTCTTGGTTTATCAGAGGTAAAACTATCCTAAAAACCCTGTGAATTTCTTCACCTTTTCTTTTGTCAACACAAATATTTGAACCACCTTCAAGGGCTTCTTTTAATGCGTTTCTTGGGCGCAGATAGGCTCACAACTGTCAGTTTCAGGTGCTCAATGAATACGAATTGTTACCTGTTATATTTCCACATTAGCAAATTTCAAAAGGAAGCCCCATCTGTGAGCGTCGATCTCCAGTGCACCAATTTCACACACGAGTTCTTGTTCGACACGCATAGAAAATTCTATCGAAAAGACTTCCGTTTATTACCGAAAGGTGGAACTCAAAAGGCGAAATTATCATTTCAAATTTGATACTCATTACTGTTTACCTAAGTGATAGAAGATTACTGGTGTGGTCGATATGCCGCAGTCGGTAAATTTTGCTTAAATCGAATCCCATCTAGTGCCAACTGACTTTAACTAAAAATTTCAAGGTCTGAATTATCCGTGCCACTTTGTGGTTCGATCCCGTGGGCGTTTTTCGTCACTGAAATTGTGCAAAACGGAAAACGGACAGCTGAAATGCTGGAAGTGTACGGTTCCAACATCAAAGCCTATCCAGTTTTAACACAGTGTCAAGCGTTCACAAATCTAAGTGTTCATGAAACAGCCAGTGAGGAACTGTCACTTTTCTAATGTGGCGATGCGTTCATGGTTAGCTAGGGGATCAAAAAGTACATGACAGTGGAAGTAAGCTTACGACCAACCAGATGTGGATTATTCAAACAAAATGAAATATACGAGACCAGGCAAAGCTGTTGAACACGAGCAGATGTTCTTTTAAATTTTGTGATTGTTAGCAGTTCAATATGAAGAGATTGAATGACGGCCAATTGGTACGTAGAAAAGAATAATAGTCTACCACAAGAAGGATAGTAAAAGCATTTCAATATTTGTTCAGCTACCACCAACATCCGCCATAAGGATGATCAACTCGTACAGCTAATCGGTTGCAAACTGAGCTGTGATCCTACGACATATTTTAAACAACCGAATTCAGTACGTCCTTTCAATCTCACTAGCCATCCTTTGAAAAAATCTTATAAAAACCGATAAGAAACTAGTGTTCGGACTGATCACCGACAAAACACAAACATTTGTTACAGTAATACGCGTCAAAACCGCACATAGGGGCCATCAAAGTGAACAATATTATTAACAGGTATCAGGCGAACCATATGGCGTCAGCCCTCGAATCCTGTCCATGCGCCCGCGACTCGGTCAAGGTAAATGTGCCACATTTGTTAATGTCTATGGTCCAACTATGTGTCACACTGATGACACAAACGACCAGTTCTGTGATCAGCTGTCCGCCACAGTTCGGTCGATACCGTTGAGTGACCGACTGTTTGTTCTAGATGACTTGAATATTGGAGTTGGACGCGACTTGATAAACTGGCCGGGAGTCCTCGGAACCTACGGTATTGGTTCAGTCAACGAGAACTGTGACCGTCTGCTCCGCCTGTGTGCTGTTCACAAGCTGGTCATTACTAACACCCGATTCCATCTGGACGCGAGCGACATTATGACGTAGACTCACCCACGAAACGGCTACCATCGTTTGCTTGATAACGTGTTTGTGCGACAGCGCGGCATTTGTGAAGTGGGTGTCACTCGAGCGATAAGCGGGGCTGAATGTAACACCGACCATAGACTAGTCAGAACCAAACTGTTCATCCATGTATGCAAGCCTGTTTATTGTAGAACATCCGAACAACGGCAGAAGTTGGATGTGAGACGATTAGACTGTTCCGAGACGAGGGCAACCTTTCAACTTGCAGTTGCCACCCGTCTACAAGACAATTCTGTATCCGCCACCCCACAGAGAGTGTGGTAAAATTTCAAGAAACAGATCGCGGCAACAGCCACCAAGAAGATCGGTGTCGAACGCCAGAAACGTCCGGACTAGTTCAACAACAACAACGCAGCTATCCTCAACTTGGTATGTGCGAAAAATACAGCGTTTTTCGACACCACAATCGACTCGGACAGGGAAGACAAAAGAGCGACATTCCGGACTACTCTCCGCCGGCTGGCTAAACATGTTCGCAGAATCAAGATCGACTGATGGAGGAAGCAAGGTGGGCGGATGCAGGGCTACGCCGATCGCCAGTAACACACGAGGTTTTACTATTCACCTGAGGCGGTTTCCGGTCCATTTGCTCAGTCTACCGTGGGAGTGATTGACGCGGACACTGGCTGTTCATGCACCACGCCAGAGGACATCATGAAAGTATGGAGCAGACACTTTGGTAGCTTAACACACCGTCATGCTACCATTGACCGAGTGACCGTGAACAGCATGCTGCAACAGGTGACCAAATCTCCACTAGCTCTCACCCCGGATTTGCTAGGGATGCAGAGAGAAATTGGACAACTGCACAACGGTAAGCCTGCAGGTGAGGATAGGTTGCCATGTGAAATCCTGAAGGATGGCGGACCGGCGCTGCAAAGGAGTTTACTCTAGCTGATTCACTTCATCTGAGAGCATAAATAAATGCTAAAAAATTCCAAGGATGCTGTGGTTATGCTTCTGTTTAAAGGTAGGAGCAGCAAGAAATGCACCGTCAGTTATTCTGCTGAGCTGCGCAGGTAAAGTGCTTGCAAGAATCCTCCTGAACCGACTGAGTACAGAACTTTTGGATGTCAATGTTCCCGAGGAGCAGTGTGGATACCGGGCAGTTCGGAGTACCATAGACCTAGTGTTTGCTGTTAAACATCTGCCGGAGAATTGCCAGGAAAGCAACCGGCTCCTGTACTCTTCGTGGACATCACCAAGGCATTTGAGTCCCTGACCCTCGAGGCGTTGTGGACAGTGCTTGGTAAGTTTGGATTTCCGGGTAAGTTTGTCACTTTGATTCAAATGGTGCATGTGAGTATGAAGCCGAAGATGCAATCGTCTGGATCGACCTCTGATGATTTTGACATCGTCACTGGCGTGAATCAGGGTTGTGTCCTAGCCCCAGTCCTATTTAGTTCATATCTTAATGCCATGCCAACAGTTGCTTCTCAGGACTCGGCGGAGGACGGTGTTGAGAGTGAGTGCCGGATAAATGGGTGCCTACTGAATATTCAAAGTTTCGGTGCCCCAACCCGGTTACATACCTCAACGACGCGCACGCTTCTGTTTTCAAATGATGGCAATCGACTTTTGGTGTAATGAGCATCTGAGTAGTATAAGTCTTCTATGTCACGCGTCAACGCAAACAAGGTGCAAAATGAACCGAGCCAACCCAATGGAAAAATCGACACTTCAGGATCAATTTCTTTTTTCATTTTAACGCTAATTCTTCATCAATTTACTCACTGTCGCAGGTTCTGCTTTCTGTTTTCATTTCGGAAGGTGGCAATTTTTCATGAGGGGACGTAAGTAAGACCTTTTATCTGTCGAGAAACTGATCAGCGCTTCCTTCTTTGCTTCGGTAAAATGCAATTTCAAGAAGCCATTTATTCAGCATGTGCTAACGACGATAGCTAGACGGTAGGCTGGTCAACTTCACAAGAACAATTTCAGTCACAGCGCCCAGTAGCTTAAACGCCAGTCTTTTAAGTGAATGGTACCAGTATACAAAAGCGGAAACAGTATACCCTTCCCACGATTCTTAATGGAAAGTCCCAAGTTGGGATCTATAATGCTTGCGAGACTAGAATTGTGGCGGACGGCGGATCATATAACTGGTCGTTTGTGTCATCAGTGTGACACATAGTTGGACCATAGACATTAACAAATGTGGCACACTTACCTTGACCGAGTCGCGAGCGCATGGACAGGATTCGAGGGCTGATACCATATGGTTCGCCTATCACCAAAGCGTTGAAACCATCAGCGAATGGAGAACAAACCACATACTCCTGAGCTCCATGCATTGCGTTAACTGTCCTGTAGTAGACGTACCTAGCACCTGCTCTTGGGAGCTTACCTAGGTCTGCAAGTTTTGTTTCACTCAAGGATGCCATCTCGATGCCGTGTCTGCCCGGTTCCTTGTCGATTTTCTCATTTCGGCTTGCTTGGCTTCCTGTGATACCGATTCGATCCTGCAGCAAGTGCACATCCCTGCCCCAGTGGAGACCACCTCGCTTCGAGGCGTCTCAGGTTGATCATCCTGTTACTGAGGCTCGAACGAGCGTTTTCTGCTCTAGGATTCGTGTTGATAGGATCTTTAGTGTATGCAAAGGTGGAGGGTTTAGGAGTAGTACATTTTTGCTCAATCTCCCTGACGCAAACAGCGAATTGGGCGACTCGGTTTATCCCGCGCGAAGGCCAATACATTGCCGTATTTGGTTTGTAATGTACCTGTATGGATTATGTGAGGTTTGGATACTGCCATGACGCCCACACGTAGAGAGGAGAGAGATTATTGCCCTCAACCCAAGCTTGCACCGCAAGGCAGCGGGTGACACACAAACACGATCGTCATATCATCGACCGCACCAAATTGCAGTAGCTACAAACAGGTTCGAAAGCCACACATCCAAAGTCAACACACACAAAGCAGTACTACTGCAGAGACAGACGAGTCACCAACTCACAAAAAAAGAAGAGGCGAGAGCAAACATAAAGCCAAGCCAAACCACGACACACCAACATCACTTACGACCAGCGCATCTACCTTTTGTCTGGATGCTCCCTTTCGGCCAATCTGAGGTGGTTTGCCCTGCAAGGACCGATGTCCCGATCACTGTAGCCCGCCGGATCAAAGCAACACACAAGCCTGAACACCACGTGCAAACTAAATTAGGTAACGAAACAAACTAGTACGCATACAACCGAGGCTTCCACAAAAATCGCCATTCTAAGCAAGACTGACGAATTCAGCTTATGAATTTCAAGGTAATGCTTGCATAATACAACAGCTAGTAATGTTTCAAAAGATGGTTAATCACGACTTGAGCAAAGTGCTAGTTTAGAATATCTGGGTCAAGAAGTTCACTGTCGTTTTTGAGGATCACTAGTGTAGTGAGGAGATACGGTCGCATCATACTACTCACACAACTATTCAGTAGCAGCATGGATCGAAATGATTGCGGATCGAGATAATCGCGTGATAAATATGGCAGAGATACGGGAAGAATCGTTGGAGGGCAGAATGACATATAATGGCTCTCGCTACACGACGTAACTGATACATGGTGTCCAGAGCGACTGGAGTATCCTCAGAAGAGTACGGTGTGCAAATGAGTGTTTCCATTTCTAGACGTGCTCAGACGCTTAAGTAGTGTGTTGGTTTCTCCAATAAAATAACCTTTGTGTCGTCCGCCTTCTGGATTCACAACAATTGGTGCCGTGACCACAACCATTTGAGGATGGGGATGTTCGGAGTTTCGTGAAGGACATGCTGAGGAGGTGGCGGCTTTGAAAGTGAAAAAGGAGGAGAGCCGTCGCGATATTTGTTACGGATGTGGAAGACGTGGACACTGGCGAACGTTTTGCCGACTCGGTAAGGAAAGGTCGTACGCTAATAAACGATTTGTCGATTGTTCTTTGTTTGGGAATTGGGATCCGGTGATAGGGGCGGTTGATAAGACAGCGGTTCAGGCTAGGTTAGAAGTCGATTCTGTGTCGATTTCAGGCGGCTGAACGAGATAACGATCAATAAAGTCGTGGCAGTCCCGTCGGTGGCGGAGATTTTTGACAAGCTGCAGAACGCCAGGGTGTTTACAGTGTTGGACTTACGGTCCGGATATTGGCAGGTCCCAATCAAACAACCGGACCGAGATAAGACAGCATTCACAGTGGGTGAAAAGTAATACCGCTTCAAGCGGATGCCGTTCGGACTCTCAGGTGCCCCGTTCACGTTCAGACGACTGATGCTGAAGGTGTTGGAC
>QNGE01002281.1:0-52883 GCA_008508345.1 Paragonimus westermani | reverse complement strand
CCAGAGGACTTACGCTCGTAAATGCAAGGTGTTTAACTGGCATTCGAGCGATGAGGATGTGAAGAACGCTTACCAAAAGACGTTGGTGAAGAAGTTGCTCAGTTTGAGTCAGATGAATGATCCTAATGAACACTGGGAACAAATCGCCGGAGCAATGAAAGCGTGCTGTGAACAGGCACGTTCTGTAGAAGCTGTTCAGTTTTGGAAGAACTGGATTTCCGTCACGTCGTTAAATCTTATGAACAAGCGTCGCTCAATCCCACCTGGTTCTGAATATGATGACGACCGTCGAGAATTTAAACGCAACCTGACGGAAAGCGTGCGCAAAGACCGTGAGCACTACCTGGTCCAGCAATCGAAAGAGATGGAAAAGGCCTTTTTATCTGGGAATAACAGAAGGCTTTTTTCCCTGATCCGTGGTTATACTGGCCGTCAAGTCGGTGTAAGTGAGACCATATGTGAAAGAGATGGCGCACCTATCACCACCGGTGGGCTGAATATTTTGAAGAGCAGTTCAGTTGACCTAAACAAGATCACGTCTGCCATAATTTGAAAGTGTCAGCACATCAGTAATCGTATCGAAGGTTCTTGCAGCAAATCCTTTAGGCTCTAACATAAGACCTGATGATCAAGGAAAATCATCTCATCCTTTCCAGTGTATTAGATGATAATCTGTATAAGCGGTGAACACCATCACCCTGTATCACGAATACGCTTTCCCAAACTGGCTCGTGACACCAGTCCTTTTTCCACACTTCAGTCAGTCGCTACTTGTGTTGGTTTGTGTCGGTCAACACATCGAGTCCGGAGGAAGAGAAGTCACGCACGGGAACAAGTGAGAAATGCTGGTGGGATGAATTATTGGTGTTCTTCAAGGAGCACGTGAATGACGCTTAAGCAAACACTCATAGTAATATTACATAACTTCATAAACCCCAATGGAGTGGGCTCTCAATTCCTTATATTGTGATGACATAAGGTTAAAATTACCTACAGAATTAGACTTAGATCGATATATTGATCGGACTTGTTACAAGGAAACTAGATCACTAGTCAATCAGTTGACGATGGCTTAATTGGTCTAGTACGTCATGCTTTTCCACTGGTTTGAGTGAACAGGTTGACCATGGATTTTGGTCATGGTAGGCGCAGTGTCTGAACAAACCGTTTTCGATGATATGGTACCTGGTCAACCAGCCTGATTCCGATAGCTTCAACAGTACAAACTGTTTACATTCGGACGACCTTTGGTGAGTCACCTGGCAGATGACAGACCACCCGAAATGCTTGGTCAGTGTTCACCAGGTGTCCACTTTAAAACAGATGAGCGAGGGTAGCACCGCTGACCGATCATATTTTCCCGTGCTCCGACCACCGTGAATTGCGGTCCCGGATTCGATCAATATAATCTGCTCCATAGGAGCAAGTGAAAGGTTAGATACAGACAGACGAAGTCTGAACTGTCAGTCTATACCTGCTATAAAACCGGAGAACAGGGGATGTATTGAACTGGATGCGAATTTCAGGTGTAGCATTCTGTCATCAAAAACGGTTTGTTCAGACACTGCGTCTACCATGATTACGAATCCATGGCCAACCTGCCCACTCAAACCAATGGACGAGCGTGACGTAATAGACCAATTTTGATCGTGACCTCACGGGCATTGTTGAAATCCCTATTGAAACGTCTAGTGTAAATTTGACTGACTACAGTTGCGGCGGTAATAGAACCCAGGCGGAAATGTATTTATTACCGCGCCTTAGGGTTAAACCAATCTCTCGCTGACAAGCCAGACTCTTAAATGCGTGCCTGCGAGCATGGTTCTTCAAAAATCCGTTGTTTGGCTATTACTCAGACCAGACCTTTTACCCGGATGTCCGTAGTTCGGCCCATCGAACAACACATTTTGACAGCAGTGTTCCTGTGACGGACCAGGTCGCCGAGCACTACGTTATTTTCTCGACACTTGTTTTCACTCGTAGCATACTTACACACATGCAACACGCAGACACTGGTGCCTTCAGTGTTTGCAGGCTCCGACAGATAGATCAGAAATCTGCTCGAGGGAGAACTACTTCAAAACTGTCACTAGAAATACGCCAGCTTTCCGAAATGCCTTTTTATGATTTCAGCATTTCCGTCATTTTTTTCTCATGAGTGATAGTTGCTAACGGTTTTCCACCGTTTCTGCTGGAGACTAGGCTGAGCCAGGTGATCAAGTTGGAGTAAGGATCATACTGAGCTCTAAGGCTAAGTAAAGTTTATACATCTGCATCTCAGCGACTAGTCTTTCACACCTTGTCAGAGATTAGGGACTATTCATGTCCTCCTCATCCAGATTAAAAAAGACCGTTTATTTGTCGTACCTAGTTAAGCTCCGACAGGGATTGCTTCCGATGGTGATGGAGGTAGTTTTTATTATGTAATTACTGATGTCTTGTGACGGACTGAACACACGTTAGTCGTGTTGTTTTGGAATAGACGTTGTAGGGTGGTGTGCTGGGAGTCCGGATGCACGGTAATGATAATAATCAGCTGTTGAAATTATACGTCTCTGACCGACTAAATATATAGAATTCCGCAACCCAGCGCAAATAACGGAATGCAATGAATCTCGTGAAAATTACTACATGCATCTCAGTCGTGGGCGTGAATGGACAAGCTTGCCGTCAGTCGCAAGTGTCGTCACTACATCAATGATTGTCAGTTATTATTGCGAAACGATTCGGTCCACGCCATTCTTTATAACACTGTTTTATAGCTCACTCATGGTTTTTCGACCTCCTCAAACCGCATTATCAATCAGTATGCACGGCCTTAGTGAGAATTTTGTCCAATCCAGCGCCGAGTAGAAATATTGTCATTATACAGGTTATATTCTGAAGTTGTCTGTCCTGCAGGAGCACTAAAGACAAGGTGGTACTGGGTGCATTATTATTGAACAAAAAGAGTGCAAAAATAATGATCGACTTTCGCCTACTCTGAAAACGATCATTTTCGATGAGTACTGAAACACTCACTCACCAGAGTGCATTTATTTAGTGTTTGTTTTTTCCCTTGAGATACCAACCTAGTAGGATAGCAGTGAGGATGAGAAAAAAAATCAAAAGTTTTGGGGTGAGTACTCACCTCTGTTTCACTTCTCTGATGATTGGTGAGCCAGTGAGTTTAGTGGACGATACGTTCCACGTTCACTTAAAAGTACACTATCAGCCGAAGATACCCAGTTTGATATAGTACTTAGGGACAGCGTGTTTATACTCGTTTCATTGATATTGTAAAACACCTTCGTTAGTGCAGTGAAGATTGAGGTACAACTTAGGCTTTTTTCCAGAACACATTTTGAGAGTTGACAGAAATACAACTTTATTAGTTGTCGACTTTCTAGCCCAATATTCGCATTAGGGTTTAATTAGTGAGCGAATGTGACTAATGAGCACCCCATGAAAATGTTTCTCCTATGGCACCCAGCAAGAAGAACACTCAATCTCCCTTGTTCTTGTAAAATTTAACTATGTTGGTGTCATTCGCTATCTGGAGAACCAATCCGTCTACCCAATACAGGTAGAGGAAACTTGTGAATATGATGTAATCGATCCGAATTTTGGCCAGAGTAATTATTTTGGATGGTATGCCATCCCTTCCGGAAGTTCTGTTGCTGATAAGACAATCGATATTTTTTCAGAGCTCATCGGTTTTTGGTAGGCAGTTTGGTACTTTTATGGTGGGAAGGCACCAAACAGTTACGAATGCATATTCCAGGAAGCTGTTATGAGTACAACTCCTGATTGTGTTCAACCAACCATTCCGTCTGTCTCTGCTGGTCAGCGGTGGCTGTGTTAGCACTTAGCTTATCTGAGACGGTTTTCCTTAGTGTGATACCAAGAGCTTTCTAGTTACCGTCATTCATATCAGGCATTGGTATGGTTGGATAGATAAACCCTCAGTATGTTGTGTATGTCGTCAATATTCTGAGTGCTGAACAGCATCACTTCGGGATTTTTTTTCGCTTTGAAATGTGACTTACTATGAGCCAGCTATGAAAAGCTTTACATTCGGGAATGACTAGTAGGGAATTTCTTTTATGTTCATCCACGGACCCCCTAAGCGGTGCTCCGGCCTGCCTTTGATAAGATAATCGAACCTAAAGATTGCCTTCAAAACCAGCCATAGAATCACGTATATCCCCGGATTTCCATGCTTTCTGGGCACCTGTGTTCAAGAGGCATTCGATTCAACTGCTGGTCAAGATCACAGATCGATCACTCCAGCGCACTCACTTCATGTAACAGAGGTTATATCTGTAAGATTTAGGACTAAGGCATCGGGGCGGCGTTTTGCTGAAAAATTTGTTGGCACACTTGAAAAGTAGGCTGATATAGAAAGGAAATTTCCCCGTGATCCACTGACAGCAGTCCACCCACATCATCAGCAACTAATACTCCAAACAAGTCAGTGTTGGCCTTTCATTAGGTTTTGCATCAAAGCCCATTTCCTCATTTTTAAACCAAATCGATATCAGCTCCATCTAGAACGACCTTCTGTCAGTCGTAAATTTCAAACAGGATATTTTAGAGACACTGCCAAACAAGAATCACACTGAATTTGTTCATAGGCGAGAAAATTGACTGCTCTATCTTTTGACAATCAAACGAGAACCAACATTTCAACTTTTTCGTAACTCACAAAAAATCGTCTTTATTGCCAAACATTATTTGTTGCACCATACTCTATCGGGAAGATTCTGCATCCGTCATTCTTAGGCAAAGTTGACGATAGCTTTCTCCTACTATTTTCCATCCGTGGTCATGAGTGTCTGGCGAAACCAGGTCCAGTGCTGTTTGATCCCCGAAGACATTTAGCTATCTCTCCTACGCTCAAAGCCATCTATAAGAAATCTAAAATCCGACCTTTTCAAATTCACATTGATACATTTCACGGAAATTCGGAAGTAGAAAAAATTTCGATTGACTGCCCTTGTTCAACCGAGACTGTCAAGACTGTTCGTTTGCCTTATTTCCTATCCCCAAAGCAGCCTCAACACATTGTAGTTCACACTATTTGGTTGGCACCTGCTCGTGATAGGTTTTCATTTCTATAAACTCCACGTGATTCAAACGTCGTGTCGTGTTTGAGAGAAAACGTAGTACGACTATACGGGTGTGAATTGCAAATACACTGCAGTTAATTTTGTAACTAGGTCGTCTCTTTTGGAAGGAGTGAAGAGACTTAAAAAATCTCACTTTGATGATTGATGGCATAAGTTAGTTGATACTAAAAGTAGGCACTGTGTAACTCAATGTTGCCGAATTATTGTTAGAATATCGAGTGGCCTAACAATATGTTCAACTGGTAAGGTTTAACAAGAGCAAAACTCGAGTCTAGTAATTCCTTCCAAAGGAAATGGTCTGTGTCTCGGTCTACTCTCGGGAGTGAACAGTGTGAAGCCAATAACCTCTACCTATAATGTACTTAGCAACAGCAGGTGAATGAGCTAACCAAAGCAATTTGGGCCTTATATACCGTGAATCGATCACGTCCACGGTGAGGAAATCGGCTGAAGCAATCTCTCCTGATCGAGCTAGTCTGAGTAGGACTGTTCCACTAGTTGTCAGGAAGATAGGACTACGGTCACTTGGTAGTAACCCGAATAATCAAGCGTTTGGTGTCTAATAAAGCCAATGTTCCAGTAGAATAAATTCGCTAATACTCACTTTAGAATACTCTCATACAGTGGAACAAGTGCCGATCTATTCACTTTAAGTGAACTTTGTAATTTTAACCGAACAGGTGTACCATGTGGGAGACGGACTGAACAACCGAACGACATCATCCCAGTTGTTTAACAGAATACGTAGTAGATGCGCCTCAACGTAGTTGTCAAGTCACGACTTAAACTGCTGATTAACTATCCACATGTGAGTAGTAGTTGTAGAAATTTTTTCTTATTGTCAACACTGCGACTTATCAAATTCAGGGCTTTGTTGTTGCAACGAACAGCAACAGTCAGTAATGCCTTTTTCACAAATGCCTGCGGCAATTGTGAGAAATAGTTCCTAATAAGCGAAAATTACAACTAATCCGTTGGACAAGTGCAAACGTCGCCCTTAAAATGCACGCTTACGTCAGACCGAACGCTGAGATGGTATACCTAAAATTCTCTTCATTAGGAGATAACAGGAAGGTATAATATTGTCAAGCGCTACATCCCTATCTGCAGCAAGGTCTGAATAAACCGAACTCAGTTTATTCTGAGGTGAGATAAAAAATCATTCACTAGTATAACCCGGAATATCGTCTCTTTGTTTTAATGAACTGGGTAAACGGGATTCAGCTTTCAAAACCTCTCTCTTTATCAAAGTGATCAAGAAGAAATAGGGATGCTTTGGTTTACATAAAAGGTCCACAGTTTTCACTTCTAAAGGGCACGCAAAACATAAACGAAAAAAACTGAAAAAAAAGAGTATTTCCAACAGCAACGATTATTTCAAGCTTTATAGTATCGCACTCGTTTCAACAGCAGCATTTATACAAATTTGGTGTTGTAACAGGCTGAATCGCCGGGATTGGGCCAATGCGATCCATCAACGGATAACCAAATGGGTCCTCACTGATTCACGTGAGGCAACATTCGCCTAATTTATTCAAAAGCAAAACGGCGTCGTCTCGGTCAGTTCGATTAGGTTCAGTCACCAGGGTTAGTATGTGTTCAGACTGAGAAACTAAATGCATTTTTGTAGGAAGCATTGTATCATTGTCCATATCTGTCAGAAATGTGAGTCAACCTGTTCAGGTTACTTCCCAGGACCATAGTTTTGCATACCAAGAACTCATGGCTATTTTCATGTTGAAGTGAACGGTCGAAGAGTTGGTAGCATTTGGAGTAGTACAAAGGTTGTAAAAATGCAATAAAATGTATAAAGTTAACAGAGAACTTTTCAATTTAGGTATAACTCAGACGATAAGATGCATAACCACAACGAATCTAGATGGGGTTAAACATAAATGATTGCGTCTGACAAGCTGTATCTATTTGAACAAGCAGAAATTAAGCCAAATGTTTTCACTTGTCAGATCACGTGCACACGTACACAAAATCGGTGAAACAAATGTTAACGTTCTGGAGTGAAATGTGACATATCAGTTGAGAGGAATTTGTGGAACCTGTGTGCAGCCCAAAATTGTATCTCGTGATATGAAGACAGCTAAGGCAAAAGATTGGTGGACGTTAATTTAGGTAAGTTATCCGGCAAAGGGTTAGCAACTAGTAGCTCACCAATAAAACGAATAGAAGAGTTAAAGAACCACTCAGATGGAGCTGTATAGTGAACAAGTGGCAATTATTTGGGAAAAATGTAGTAAGCAAGTGAAAGTCCTGGTGGAATCAGGTCATCCGAAAGTGACCAAGAACCGACAGAAACAAGTACGCTAAATGACATCAATTTGAGTGCACAAGTTCGTGTTCAATTTTAACAGTAAATTTTGGTAGGAGCTAACATTCTGGTTAAAGTTCCTTGAAGGATCACGAATAACACGGCTTGTTTGCACAAAACATCATCTACACTTTCCATAATTCAGTTTGAGTAAATGTTGTATGTCAACTTGAACGTGTGAGAAATCATTGACCAATTGATTCCTTGTTTTATTTTGCTAGAATCCTCATGCCTTCGCCTGTCCATAACACTTTGTGATGAAACAAGTACAACTGAAAAGCTACTGCACTCAGATGAGGTCTTTGTGATTATGACAAAAACTGTGTTGGTTGAAAGAAATGTATGCGTTAACTTTTTAAACATTTCCGTGACAGCGAACTCACGCACAAAGAGGTCCAATCAGTGGAGTCCTTCGCAGAGAGGAAATATCCCACTTCAGAAACAATTGTCCTATCCTTCACGAATTCGTATACAAAAACAGCTACTATAACTCAATGTTTAGTCCCTCCAAGTAGTTGCTCGATTAAGGAAACCGGTAATTCGCAGTCCTACTTCGGGCTATTTCGATGAAAACCTAGACAAAAAGTGTTATCTGTCCCAGGAATGGACACAACACAGCGATCCCACTGCAGTGAACATTTCAATTTGCCTACATTTAACTCCTGTTCAGCCATGTCATAAGACTCAGCTCACTTCTGGGCTCGACTGTGACAAAAATGGGCCGATTCTGGCCAACTTCACTGCCAAGCCTTGTAAGAGTTTTGAAAGTGAACTGGTGCGCGTGCTGACTTGCTTTCATGCTACTGGTAAAACTCATTACTTGGCAATGGTCCATTCACTCGGATGAGCGCGTGCGTCATCCTATTTTGTCGTTACCACCTATGTAGTATGGCATATAATGTACTATAGGAAATCGACTACAGACTAGTCACTTCGTTTCACAACCAGTCTGGATCGAACTATGTTTGGCTGAAGTGAGCGGGTATAGCTGCCTTTAAATGTGCAAGCCGTCTGTTTGAGTAGAAGCGGAAAGTCACCTGGGTCAGTAACTGACCGTCTCAAGACCAGTAAACTACAGATACTGAGTACCTTAAAACAAAGACAACTACTACAGTGGAACGTACGAATTCAAGAAGGTGGGAAGTTTGATGTCTATGTAGATACGTGAGCATACCAATGGTTTCTCTTTCATATAGCAAAGCAGTACCGGTGTCTGCTTTAACATTTTCAGTCGATTTCCGTAAGATCAATAAGTAACTAGCAAAAAAGTTTCAGAGCAAACAAAAGTCGAGTTCGTACACTGAAATTATTCGATATAAAAGGGGAAATGACCTGTCTGCTTAGAGCACCAAATATTAAGACTTGGTCGGATTCACGTATAATGTGGTAGATTATCGAACCGGACGTGCGAGTATTCCAAATATCGGCGGAATACCTCAACGCGGCGGAGAAGTACATCCAGAGGCCCACAGCAAGCAGATCGGGGAAAAGCATGGGCGGCCGGATGAGCCACCGATCAATAAGGTCCGACCAACGGACGAGATATGGCGGGCAAAATGAGAAGGATGACCAGGAGCGCGATTATTCCGATACTTCGTGGAATATCTCCACGCGGTCGTGGAATACGGGTCAAATCCCATAGTGGATAGATTGCGGACATCACTAACGCCCGGACGAGCCATCGCCCAACTAGCTCAGACCAACGAACGGGGAATGGCAGGCGAACCCCCCCCCCCAACAGAGGCGTCCACCAGACCCACAACCTTGGCCGAAGTGCACACGACGTGTGAGCGGAAACCGGGGCTGTTGCCTGCCTAAATTACGGTTCATAAACGCGAGCGCGACGTGACAGCAACCAGCGAGTTGGACAATAGAGATTGTGCTTTATTGAATGCCTTTTTGTTACATTAAGACCACTGTTATTTGATAAAGATGAGCTTGACATGCTGTAAAAAATAGAAAACGTCGGGAGTCTGTACACTGAAGATCATCTCATGAAAGCATAATATGGGCAAGGATAGTATTCTCTTTGCACTGTGTTCATCACTATCGTGCGACCGACTTGCACGTTCACTAGACATAGTCACCTCATGAATGAGGCCCACTCTGTTCTTTGCGCTCCATGTCAAGATGAACATAATATTTCTTCGTAGCCCGGTATGACAGATGAAAACTGAAGGTTGGGGACAAATGTAAATAAGCGAACAAATTTTTCTCAGTCAACGTCCGCACTTAAAAATAAGACAAGAATAACTGGTTCAGGAAATGAAATCTTCTTAGTTGTAAGAAGTAGTTTCCCGATTTAAAAAACTCTGGTCAGTAGAAAACGAGTGAGCTGCTGACGATGTCTGTCTCCAACTGATTATTCAAGCGGAAACGAGAATATTGAAAAAGGTGCGGATTGAGTTTACTTTCCAATCGAACGTGTCGCTTCAATGAGAGGCACAAGGTCATTCAATGGGCCAGCGTGCTGCAAGAATGGATGATTCAGAAGCTCCTTTGCCTCACTTCGATGTTCGGAATTTATAACCAAACAGTGTTCTAAGAAGTTCAGCAGGTATTCATCCACCTGCTTAGTTTTCGGCGACGGCTTTTCGTTTCTTTGTATCAAAAGCATGGCCTGTATGGAAAGGAAAAGTGGACTGGTCTTGAGCATTATGACTGGTGGAATTTTAAGACGGAAAAAGTCGTGCGTAAGAAGTGTACGAAGACCGTGTATAGGGATTTGATGAAGGATGTTGAAAAAGAACTACCAACTAGTTTCAGTTATTTAAAAACCAGTAGATAAATAAATCCAGCTCATAAGCCCATAGGTCAACTGTGTTGATGGCTGCTCAGCTGATTTCTCGGCTTTAACTCGGAACTCATCGCGCTTTTGATTGCACGTTGGCCGAAACTTAATTCAATCGGAATAGATGAGACATATTTTAGTTTCTATTTTTGTTCACATTTCCGCACCATTTAACTAAGTGATTTTGGCGTGACACTGCCCAATGAATGGGTCAAAAGTTAATGCAACTTAACACAATTCTATCTCACTTTATGTTGCCCCCGAGGAGCGAAACTTGCTGAGGATGAGGAGGGTGGGCTGGCGGGTCACACGTTTACGGCAGAGAGTTAGTTTGGGTCTTACACACGAGGAAACTCAAACCTGTATGATTCGACGATTTACATGGGTATTTAGAAGAAGAAAACAACTTCTTTCCGTAACAAATTTGAACAGAGTAGCTAGGAGCAGCCTTTTACACACTGTAACGTTCTAGCACACCTCGCTGAATTTAATCAGATACATATTACAGTCTGCGGGTTTATATAACAAAGTCCAATGTACACTACGAGGCTAAACAACAAAATCAACAAACAAATTAGTACACACCAGTCACCAGGACAATCTGGCACTGATGAACAAATCTTCCTGTAAGCAGACGGGTAGATTCCATTTGTCAAGTGCTACTGCCTACGAGAACCGGAGAAGCCTTCAACTTTTCGTTGTGTAACATATCTGAAAGGCCTCTGCCAGGTTCATATGGACTCGACCTGCCAGCAATTGTTAAGCAATCGTTCACTCTGGCTCCTTGTGACTTGTCACATTCTGACCTACGCCAGATGTTGTGATGTCAATGGCCACCTTGCAAACCCAAACTGGAGAGTGATCTTTCACCCGATTGTCAAACTGCCACTCCGCTTGTCTAAGTAAGTGATCCAGCACTCATACGAGAATTCATGAAGTATGGCTTGGCATTAAGCGGTCGCGGTGTTTTCACTCGGGTGGTAGTGACCATCATAACCATTTAGGCTGCTTAGAACGTGTGCCTCGTAGCCGCCGTGAGACGAATTTTCAACAGTACCTGATTGCCCGGATATATGATGTGCATTGATGCGTGTGTTCGTGTGGTTGTTGATTTGGTTTAGCTCCATAACATCCGTTGAACCTTGCTATATAAATCTGCAGATTGCAGTATGTACCAGTTGAGACGCACCGAAATGTGTTCGAAAAATATATTGTGCACAAAACTGTGTCTGACCTCTCTGTACATGGACATTCCAAAAGGACAAGGTGACGGTGGTCTCATTCTTTTGTAAGATGCTACTTGGTCATGTAGAAGGGCTAGTTTGATATGTATCGATTAGGCCATCTGTGGTTTAGGCTGCGAAGACTTACAATAAAACGCTTAGTATTACTACACTCCATCGAGAATGACGGAGCCTTTCAATGTGACACTACGGTGCCTGACCATCTGGGTGCGGTACAGGAGGTTAGGTCGTTTTACACTAAAGACAGTGTTCGAATGGTTTGTTCAGTTGCATATGATACATGGAGTGTAGTGTGTAGACATACGGATAGGTGGCAGATCTGCCCGCTCCGTATGAAAATCGACTGGCTGAAGTGTGAACGCGCCTCAGCAATAGTAAATTAAGCGATAATTGGCAGGGAGCAGAGCGCTAATGTTAAGCTGTAACTAACTCAGTCAGGTTCGTGCTGTTCACCACCGGGCAGGTAGACAGGACCTGTGCGGATTGAATCCAAAAAATACCTTAGTACGCTTCTTGTCGTACAATACACATTTTGATTCAGACGAGAGACGCACCAACAAGCCTCCCTAGACCACATATATCTGGACGAAGTAAGATGTGATACCAATCCAAAATATACAGACTTGACTTGATATTTCCGCGTCAACTCTGCATTAGGACAAGAGGAAAGCTGGATCGTTCAAATTACACTGAAATTAATCCTTATAGTTGGAACTGTGTGGACAGTGTTTAGCTAGTAAACTGTACTTACAGTTTTCGCTGAACAACAGTGTCTCTATTCATGAACTACTCCACGTAAATCGCTTAAAAAATGAAGTGTTTCTTTTTTGACCCAGTAATCTGATTAGCTCGCAGTACACTTCATTGCGTGATTAATGACGATAAACACGTAATCGGTGTGTCGTATCCGTGATTGCACTCTGTCCACTATAATGTATCTTATCAGGGAATGGCCTTTCAAAACAACTCTTAGTTTAAGCGGAACTTGTTTGAAAACCATCAAACATTTTTTAGACTATATCTTGGACTAGGACAGTATGGAAACAGAAACCAATATTTCAACGAATTTAACTAAAAGCACGGGAGGTTCAAATATTACTCTAAATTGAGAGGTTTACCAGTCGTTCGGTTGAACCTACCTCGTTGGCAAAGACCAATCAATGAATTTGAGTGTTTCAAGCTAGTTAATAATGACCGTTTCTGTTATGAATCCAAACCAAAGCAATATGTCATACACAAAACATTCTTCCTAGCCAACTGGGTTCATATGTAAGCAGGATAAACATTTTTCGAAATGAAAAAGCGTCATGCTTTTGAATTTTTGTCGGAAACAAACCTTGAACGGCGGCAGATCGTTATACGGAGGTTCCCCATCGACCATCTCAATCACCATAATTCCAAGTGACCACACATCGATTTTAGGACCATAACGAACGTTATGGTTGACCACTTCCGGTGCCATCCAGTAAGGTGTACCAACGACTGTAGCTCGCTTACTCTGATGATTACTAAGTTGTGCACAAAACCCAAAGTCAGTGAGCTTCACCTGGCCTTGCAGACCAAGCAGAACGTTGTCAGACTTGATATCTCTAAAGTTGAACAGAGAAACAAAAGACTATAAGTTCGACATCTGGTCAGGGTGAATAATATAAACTCAATATGGAAAAATCCATGCAAAAGCATTACATGTAGATGGTGAACAAGAAACCACTAAAACATGTAAACTACAAACCGCCAATATTTTCGGTAATCTAAAACGAGCAATAAAAGTCGATGAAAGACTCGCGTAATCTACGGTTCACTGAAATGTACGCAATTTGTTAATGAACGCCTTAAGTAAAATGGTAATCAGGAATTGGCTCAATGGGAAGTGAAAAGTGAATCAGCTAGGTTTATATTAGTGTGACTAAACGTAGGCAAGGCGAACAGTAAATGTAGTTAAGACGATGAATGTACTGAGAACTCAATGGAGTAATGGTGAAAACAGATAGAGCAAGAGTATCTGTAACCACCAAAATAAGTGCAATGCGGTAAACAAAAACGCGCACAGCCTTAACCTTATAGAGCAGTTTGAATTGTCTGTCAGTAACAGAAGGCCTACTTGGAGATCATGAAAAAAAACTACACTCAAGATGATAGGTGATCGAGTCAGAGATGTGAATGACTAAACACGGTAGAATATCTGAACATATCTATGGGATATGGCTGAAGATAACAGCGGATGGATCACGGACAACATAAGAGATCAAACTGTCCAGCATGCACGAAGCAATACGCCAGCCGAATACATGGAGCTAGGTAGAAGTGCACATGACGTTTAAACAAAAGGTTTACTGCACTGTGGACTGAAACTCCGGTGCCTAAATGTGATCGTAAGGGTGACGTGAGGACGTGCGACTTGGATGTAAAAAAATTTAGTTTTATTGAACGACTGTCCTCACATCTGGTATATTTGGTGTCAGTAAGGTTTGGCTACTCAAACGCCAAAGAGAACATTACATCAGGCGGTTCTCCACCTCCTTCACTTTCAAAACCGCCACTTCCTGAGTCAAACTTTCCATTGCGCCTCGAGAGTCATTCAGTTCACTTGGTTCGCTTGCCTCCAACCCGTTGGCTGTAGAAGAGTTTTCTGTCAGCAATTGTCGAGCTGCATCAACTGAGTGTTCCAACGTCATCGGATGTGCGATAAGAGCAGCCCCAAGCTAACCCCGGACTTCTAATGGTATTATCTCCAAGAACTGATCTGTCAGCATGCGTTGTGCTGAGTCCCGGTCCAAATGTGGAAGGGCTCTTGACAACGCTGCCTGCACTGACAGGGCATATATAACACCGTCGCGTTCTGGTCCAAGCCGGGCAACCTTGAGCCACCTCATTGTCTCCTGGAAGTCGGCGGGGCTACCGAACCCGGCGATCAGCGCCCCTTTCGCGGCTGCCCACCCCAGTTTCGCAGAGTCTTTTCGCACCACATCCGGTACAACCTTTGCCTTGTCTTTGAGCAGCATCCGCGGAGCCGCAAGCTTCGCCCGGTCGGCCTTGACTTCGACTGTCGCCACCATGTCCTCGAAGTCCTCTAGTAAACTCCGGAAGTCCTCATTCTCAAATGGCTGTGGCCACGGGATCTTCATCCCTCAATCATGGATGTGGCACCAATTGTGAGCCAACAACGCAGATGGCGGTAGGGTTATTCATTCAGGAAATCAACATATGGGTTATGCTTTTCAACATGACGACAATGAAGCACTCATCTGAGTGTGGTACTGGTCCCAGAACGTCACGGTTGCTATGGGCGCCAAGGCTCAGTTCTTGTGTGTACTGAAAACCATTTCATGTCCTGCTGCAACCCCATATCTCTTCTTGAGTTTTTAACGTGGTTACTTCGATGATAAAATCCATTTTGTTGCCCCACAACTGAATAGTAGTCGTGTTAATATAGTGCGACCATCCATCCTCGCTACACTGAGATACTACAGATGACAAATGTAGACCAGTATTACTTGGAAAAGATATAAATTCTGGTTGTCTCAATCTTAAAGGTCGTGCCTGGTACGGCGCATGACATGGGTGATGTAAAATATGCCTTAAACAACCTCAACGACAAGTGTTAAAGAAAAGTGCGTTTTATGCTACCAGATTACTGCACATATCGCGCAGACGTTCACATCACCAAGAGTATTTCTTCTTCCTTTAAAAGCATTGTCCGTGTTTCAATTTCTGAATTTCACAGTTACAAGGTCGTTCAAGGCTGTATAGAGAAACTATTTCTTGAGATACAGTATACATGAAGAGTTTTAAAAGTTGACCGCAAGGAGGTCTGCAAGAAGGCTGTTACCTTTTCAAATGGATACCCTTGGAAGACGTTCAGGATTTTGTTCATTGGGTCAGAATTCCCCGACTGAATGCATCAAACAGTATTACCATTGCATGTGTTTGGAATTGTGGTCTAGGTGTGGCAAAATGTTCGGTATTAGATGCCAATGGTTACTGGTCCTTATTTATCTAAGATAGAGGCATCAGCACATTTTTTTTAGTTCTGAAACACTTGAACATAACTCTTAGGTAGTTTTATTTTAGATGATATCGTTGTATTAGTTCTCGACCGAACAATCCATCCTGATCGACGATGATGTGCTATCAAAGAAATCCATTGTGGCGAGTTAGTCACGGTCACACATTCAATAGTAGCTGGCTGATTCAATAACCTGCCGAACTGTTTTCGCCGGACATTCACGATAGTATCTAACTGCAAGCACGAAAGAATAGAGTCTCCGTTTATTGGCACATGATAAACCTGAGCAAGTAGACCAAAAGTCGCCATAATTGAACCAGGAAAGTCATTGTGATGTAAGCGGCCAACACGTGGACTTTTTACCAGTCACCCTTGGTTCCGCAGAGCCGACCGACATGCTGTTGCCAAGTGCCACTAAGTGTGGTCTCTTGTCTTCAATGCTGGAATCAATCATGGAAACGGTAAACTGTTCATTCTTCTGCCATAAGAGACTCGAGATAATTGCATGGCTTTCTTTGAACCGGTCCGAGCGTTGCTCTTTCCAGATATCGATTGTTCCGATGGCTGCCGCTGAGACCCACTTCTTAAAGTGTTGCCGCATAACCCCAGAGGTAATGGATGAGAGGGTTGTTGAGAGGTACGGCGGCTACATATTGAAAATCTGTTCTCCTCTTTAAGTTCTTCGGCCAATTAACCTACAGCGTTTGCCTCTGTTCCACCGGTCTACAACAAGTGGACCTGAAGGTGTCAATAAACAGCTTGGTCCTGACCAACCAATGTTCCGTGCTGCATTTGGACCACTAGGAGCTCGCATAACGCAAACTTCGTGAATGTCAGGCGATATTGCGGTCACGCTATCATACAAATGGTTATGTCCTCTCCGTAAGTGATTCCAAGTAGTGATATCGCCCACATAAAGTTAGAATCGAGTGTGTGCAACAGCCAACTCTTGACTAACACGAAGGTAGGGCAGCCGTACACGGGTCTCACTGACTACACTGGTCATGAGGTTAGATCATTGAATCACGCTCAATTCGCACGTCGGAGCCGCCAGGGACAAACAGCTGACTAATCACCGAAACAGAGTAGATTGTAGTGGACAGCTGGTCATAAAACCAGTATATCATATAATTAGCTCAGCACACCGTTGAACTATAAACAGGCCTACCTCGACCGCGTCGCAGACACATGGGCGTGGTTTGAATGCCCATGACGCATTGCAATCACAGTACCTCCTGCTAAATAATCGATCGAGTAGAAGGCGTAATTAAAGCTTGCTTTCCGGAGCATGCCGCAGCCTTTAAGCTTGGTCACACATTCGGGATTATTGCATCAATTCCGTGCTGGACCAGTTTTACCACAATCGACGCGGTGCGGTGTTCCACTCGTCCGACACTGCACAGATCCAACACAATGCACGTACCGTATTGTCTGACAGACGGCGCCCTGCATTCGTGACAATGTCTCAGACCGTCTCGAAGGTTCCTGCATACAGCCTCTGACTTAATGGTCCGATTAGCGGAACAGCAGGAAACCATCCGCAGCCGATTACTCAAAAGTCTGACCCACGGGACAGTGGCTAGCTAACCCAGCTCGAAAGCTCGGTGCATAGAATATTGATGTTGGATTCCGAGTACTGTTGCACGTAGATGATATCTTTCAAAGTTGTATGAGATCTGGAGTAAAACTGGAAGTTTCTGAAACAACGGCGATTGATGTCACTTGTTCGATGGTTGATTTTCTTTTGTTTAAGAGTGTCTTTTATAACCCTTTCGTTCCAAATGCAAGGACAGCAGTGAATCAATTATAAATATAATGCTGTTAGATACTCATAGGGTCGTGCCTAAGCAGTCATACACAATCGCCATTACGACATGCAGCCCCACAACTGTAAATACATTCCAACTAGTGGCTCCATCTTGGCATATATAGCATGGTTATACTTGAAAAGTACGAACAACTAGTTGGCGTAGTCCTCCGGTTCAATGTGTAGCACAAGTCTGATCGCTAAGTCTAGACTTGAGAGCATAGCCGCTCGTTCATAGACCAACGTTGCTACCGACGATGTGACAGTGAAATTTGGGCATTGTATCAGCAGAACGTGCACCCACTGAAACGCCCTAATCTACAGTGCATAATGCCCACTATAGGTATTCGGCAGTCAAACATAATCCAGCATACCGAGGTACTCCGCCGAGTAGATGTGAACGGAAGTGAACCGAATCTTCTACTCAACCAGCTTTGTCGATTAGGACATGTGCGTTGGTTGGTTGAGGAACAAATCCCAAAGCAACGGGTTTTTGTATATGATCGCTTGTACGCCATCAAACTTAGTTCTTCTGTCAGCGTCCGTCAAAACAGACACTAATGCAGGGACTACCAAGTACGCTTCCTATGGAGCTTGTCTTCACCCGTTGAAACAAACTAAGCACTCAGATACTATTATGCCTGTCAGCACTATGAAAGCGCAACTTGCCATTCCTACTCCAAAACAGAATGGTCAGCTGGTTTGCTATGTGCCCAAATGCACCTGACGAACTATTTAGATGGAGTTGGTTGCTTTCGCCCAAAAAAATGGCACCCCGTTACATGAAGAATTTTCTATGCAACGCAACTATAAACGCACAATGTCCATATCACCGTCAGCCACTAAAGGGCGCTACTTTTTCAAAAAACGACGCACATATAACAACTGCTTTATTTGGGGCTACGAGAGAGTTAATGCCAAGATTTTTATGTTGGCTCAGAGATCTCTTGCTTGCAACTTCAAAATGGTTAAGTGGAAACCTAACTATCAGAACGAAACGCTCATCGGAAACGATGACAGTCTAGATGCTAAGTAGTAAACGGTGGTGTGATACAAACGAGCAGAAATCACAACAATTATGTGAACTTGATGCGAAGATGCCTGTTCCAGGAAAGCACTGTGGAAATGACAGAAGTAGATTAGTGTTTATTCGGCAAGACTGACATAAAAACTTAGAATGATCCACTGACTCCGAATGCGATTACGATAGGCGGGAACTTATATTTGCGAAAAGTCTACGTGAGTGCCGTTAAGCCAATCTGGCTGGCTAACAAAGGAGCAAGGAGAGGTACTCACTAGGAAATAGGTCGGTATCGTTTTCCCTAATTCTTGATTACATTGAGGGTTTGCAAGGTGTTACAGAGACGGCATGCGAAAAAGATGGATCATGATTACACGGCTTGCACCGGCGACTTGACAGGCAGACTAAGCGCTCTATGGGGCACTTCGACGGGCTTAAGTCAGACCAGTCAGCTGTAGACAATGAGAACGGCGTGATTATTCGCGACGTTCAAGGCGATCATAAGACAAAAACCAAAGTAGCTTGACGAGTTAAATGACTGAGGCGTAAGGGAGCTCGGGGCTTCTTCCCCGCACACAGAGTTAGACATGGGTGTCCAATCCCACACTTCTCCAACTATGAGGTGGGTGGTATTCTGGAAGGATTTCTCGGAAATTTCTGGCGACATCGCAGTAAGACATCTGTCAAGCGGTAAGCTGACTGATATTGAGTAACTGAGAGAAATTGCTTCATTTGGTACTTCCGCAGACAACACGTAAGTTGCGTTAAATCGGTTGAGTATGTATTTCACACTTTCAGAATGTGAAAGGTTGTTGTACGACTGTGTTGCTCCTTTCCTGTTTGTTTTTGTACTCAAATCGCTTGTGACTGTCGATGACATCATGTACTTGGGTAGCGTCGTCTTCTTAACTTACATCATTGAGGAGTCAGTCAGGTTGAGGAGGATTCCTGATGTTTGATGATTGGACGAAGGGAAAGATTTACAATGCATCTGCTCTACGGATATATGCCTCATAGACATACGGCTCATTCGGGCGGAAATGAGTAGTCGACGGTAGCTATATTTGCCAGTTAGCTTGCACCAAACTTATTGGGTGCGTTTCGAAAAATCGCAAGTTTGTAACCAATAGCCGAGGTAATTAAAGTGCCGTCTATGCTGTTCTGGGACATATTCTGCATGCTTACTGCACATATGCTTTATTACATGTTGTTCTGTGTGTTTGCTAAAGGCTGTGATGAATCACAAAGTGGTCAAGAGATGACACAGTCACGAGCTACGAAAGCCTTGACAGCCACTTGAACAAAATTGATAGGTACTGCCAGCCAAGTAGGGGAATGTGTGGTCATCCACACCGACAGCTAATAACACGCTTTGATATGGCAATCGGTGCCAACCAGTAAAGATTATGTACCCATACGGCTGTCAACTCATTTTCTTTACAAACTCGAATCGTTTTTGTTCGAAAAGTCTATCGAAAATTCCTACCCAAATGTCCATATTGCTTGTTTGGTGCTCTTAGTTCTGGTAAATACTGACAGAATGTCTGGAGTTATTCCGTCTACTGACAAAGCAATCCGTTAACAAGTAACCTGATGTGGTACTGGTTAAATAGCATTATACAACACAGAGCGGCCTGTAGTAGGTTCAGGTGCAACGGTGTAAAAGATTGTGAACTTCACTATTTAACAGCGTTAATAATATCTTGCCTTGTGGTTTGCTGAGATCTATAAGAATTTGTGCTCGACCTTTGGCTCATGGCATCATTCATTGAACGGAAGTTACGGTTTGGTTGCTATTTTTACACAAAGTAACCAATCACAGCCAGTCACATGAGGTTCTTGACAGGAGTGGTTTGAAACTTGCTGAATGCTTTGATAGCTAACGGGGCCACAAGAGTGGAACATACTTAAGCCGTCTTTGTATTTCTGCAACGGCTATTTTCGACAGTGATAAGCACTACAGCTACAACAGGCTACAGGCTATAACAGATATTTTGACAGTAAACGATTTTGGGTAGTGATTTATGAAGACCATTGAGCTATACCACATAGTTTTTTCGCGGGCTTTCATTACCGTCTTCGTCCGCTTACATCTCCGCTTATCTTTCTGTACCTTCCAGGACACCGTCGGCGGACGCAATATAGTAGACGTCAGAAACATCAACATAACTGGGTTCAAATTAAAATCCACGTTCATCACAAGAGCCTTCTCTTTAAAAATGTGAACGAGTATCGAATGTGTAAGAAATTCCGCTGAGAAGATGCACAAAGTGTCTATCATTTGAGCAACTTGGGCAATATCCGTTTGGTATCGAGTCCCCAAGATTATTGATACACCAATGTATGCCAACGATTTACAAAATATGTTTAATGCAGTCCGTCGAACGTATTGTGAGGTTACTAGAACATTTTGGGAATATCCTTGTCTATCGGTGGCACTAAGTTGTACAGAATGTCAGAAGCCACATTTAACGTGATCGACAAAGTAAGCGTCGGGGCTGTCTGTCAAAAAGATAAGACTACGTAAATTACTGGTGTATTTCAAGTTTTCCTTGTCTATTAAGAAAACTGGTAACCACGTTTGTAGAATAACACACATATACTATACGTAAGTTGTTCTAGATAGACCAAGGAACGACTGCGGGCAAAACAGACTGACAGTGGAGGAATGATAAAAGAGTGCCTCCAAATCAGCGTGAATATATAGGGTTAACGTCAGGAATTTCGCAAACGCTGGACATGTTAAGTTATGAAATTGTTCCGGAAAAGGTTGAAGTAATTGAGCGAGGGGGTTAGTCGCGTGGACCTTTGAACGTACGAATGCCGAAAGTACTGTAAGTACTAGTGAGACCTCTCATACCGTAAAGTATTTCTGAATTTTGTTTCAAAAGTGTTTGCGAGAACGGGGGTCGTTTTGCGCCATCACAATCAAGCAGTCGTAGAGGATGTGATCTTAATTTCACTAATAGAACAGTTTTCGGGTGTTTTACAAAGCTCAACCATAGATCTGTGTAAATGCACATATGGAGATCTGAGCAGTAGTTGAATGGTTAGGCTGATATGTAACCACTGGGTCATTCTTAAGTTCCATCGTAGTGCGCTGTATATTAAAAAGCTCTAACGTGGGCTCAAATAGTCGTGATGAATTTTTCCGGTGCTTCAACAATCAACTATGAGTCACCGGAATAAGCAGGTCAAAGTGGAATCGAAGTGTATACCTGTGTATTATGTCCCGATCATGAAGATAGGCCAGCGCTTTTGTACACTCCCTTGTCACAGCCGCAATTGCGGGCGTAGGCATCACCGTTTCAGTAAGCACATCTGTTAGGGCACCACCGTCCAGGTATTCCATTACTACCCAGAGTTCGTTCACCTCTTTCAAAAGAAAAGAATCCAAATAGTTCACAATATTCTCATGTTTGAGCTCCTTCATGACTTCGATTTCTGAAATGATCAGTTCTCGTTTGGGTTGCTTGTCGATGCGCATTACTTTGATGGCCACCGGTCGTCCGGTACTACGGTGCGTGGCCAAGCGGACAGTTCCGGAAGCACTAGGACGTAAAATGAATGGCAGTGGACAAAACTTGAAGAGAACCCAGCGTATGTAAAGGGTATTAGGAATTCGCTTGGAAAGCCTGAAGTTTTCTCAATGTAGATTACAAAAAAGTAGGTGCAAGTGGTCTGGTAATCAAACCCACTGTTCAATAGTGATTGTGGACATTCTCACCACTTAAATCCTATACACATATATATGTTCATAAAAAGTGGGCATAACCAAATGAAATGAGAAACCAGTGAAATGTAATTGCTCAAACTCAAAATTGTTGAATCTATTTGTTAAGAGTGACCCGGCCAGTCACACAAAGCATGACTCAGCCAGACAGCTGACAGTACGTGTTACGGCGTTATGTAGAGTATGAAGAGTCTTAAGTGAACCGACTAAGTGTTCATCATTCAACGTTAAACTACCGTTTAGATGGTAAACCAAAAGACCCAAATTCTTATCAATGTTATCGTTTAGCACTGAGTGATGGGCAATATTGGGTGTTTTACAGTTCTATACTTTAGTCTGTGCTCACGGTTGTCATACGATTTAACCCTACATGATGAGTGTCAGTGAAACTGGTGCAGAGGAGAATCCTCTACTATATACGTGGGTCACCTGCTACAAATCAGTTCTGTTGGTTTACTGGTGTTTCACGCTATTGATGAAATTGGCCCACGTATGCTCCATTGAATTGTGTACTGTGAGAGTGGTGTTAACAGTGAGATAGCGTAACCAAAGAGGCTGGGTTTAGTGGATTAAGTAGACCATTCATTGATTCACTGATTCCCAGAGGCCATGAGCCTGACCAGAAGGCTCTGTGGCTCGGGACACTGCCTACTGCAACAATGATGTGAAATAACCTAGAACAGAACATTTACCGAAAAAAGACAAAATCCAATAAAACGAAATTAAGTTCAGGAACTAAAAATGGTATAAATGCATTTCCGCCATTGAGTAGGCATACTGTCATCTCGGAAAGCTTTACTGGCTAGCGATATGAGTGATCACCAGGACTCGAATCAGGTAGACGATACCTAGTAACTTTAGTTAATAAAACAGTCAGAGCCATCATATCTCGTAATCCCGACTACCAGGAGCGATGGAACCTAAAGCCTGGTAAGAACCGAGAGAGACTATTGCTGAAGGTTGACTAGAGTTACTTAATCTTGTGTGACCAAACAATCATATCTTCAATATAAATTCTCTCATGTAAATCTTACAACCTGAACTCATTTATAATCAAGATGAAGCGGATGTCATCATGCTAGCTAAGAAGTATTCAACTGATGAGTTATGAAAGCGGGTCTCGAGTCTGATAGATCAGTTGAGAAATTCATCTGAATGAAAAGCTGCGGTCACAAACTTGAGTGGTTTACAACCACCATTGAGCAAAAACGTGAAGTTTAATGAGCAGCGAATACCCGCTCAGATTTTACTCAGGTTGACCCCTGTTCTTCAGTCCAATATTCTTCCTCTCCCTGTTTACCTACCTCCGAAGAAAACATAACTTTAAAAATGCAAATTTACTAGAAATGGGAGCTTAATCATAGGTAGTAATTAGTCACCAATGTACAATTTCAAATACGTCCCCTTCCGTGTTTGGTCTGATCAAGTGGGCATTATCCAAATGAACACAAGACCAACTAATTTCATCTTATGAATACAGCTTTTAAAAGCCACAATCTACTGACATAATTAGCATTACTTATGGTCACGTGATCAGTATCATTTAGCTACTGATGTACAGTCAAAAGGATTTATCAATTTTACTTGAACACCACTCACATTTGGTTGCAACTTTCGCATTCAGCTAGACTTTTCAGTCGGTCTTGTTAGAGCTCATCAGTACTGTACATCATTTGCTCCGACGGAAATTAAACTTCCGGTTCTAGTGAGTTGACCGTGCTCACTATTGCGCCACTGATTTCACACTGGGCACGGTAGAAGTAGCACTTCCAAATCCCAACCACAGCTGTCTGATAGCAACTCCATTGATACTGAACTCGCGAACATCCAGATGGTTCAACTGCATTAAGGTCGAAGCAGATGGTTTTTATTGGTCACAGTCACTAGGACTTTGAAACAACCGTGAGTTAATAGTTTCACGGTGTAACTGAGTTTGAGCTGCTTTCATCCAAACCAATGAGGAGCAGACAGGTTACACGACATATGCTAAACTCATGGGATGGGTACACTGTACACCGTGTGCAGCACTTGAGGCCGGACACATCTGATTCAGAGGCCAGTCAGATTCCTCTTCAGTGATACTAGATAATTAGTTAGGCTTTGTCAGTATGATGCTCTTGAGGTGTGCTAAATTAACGATTTTCAGGTATGATTATTTATCGCTATCCTGTCGGAATTTTTAGGAACTACAGGATGACTTGTTTGTTCGAACTAGGAATGTGGCTGTAACGGATTTGAGGACTAGAATGCAGCTGAAAACAATAAGCTGGCGATAGCAAACAATGCAAAGGCAACAAACGATTACGACAGCATTGCGAAATTACTGATACGGAGCTAAAATCGATAAGCATTCCATCACAAGAAATTCACCTGACTTCGGCAAACTGTGATAACAGAAACAAACCTTAAGCGAACAAGATACCGACTGCAAAACGAGTAAACACACATCAATTCAACAGTCTTTGACAAACATGCATACTTATATGGTGCATGACAGTAAGACAGGCAAGCGTAAGTGAGCAGTGAATAGTGAACTAGTCCGCATGTGATGGAGAAGACATATCTATCTAGTCCACAGAAGTGGAACTGGAGACACAACAGTCAATCGTATTCAAATCAGTCACATATGATTTGTTTTTTCACCAAAGTCCATAAACTTTGTCCCATTTACATTAGTAGAACACATAAGAGCACTATACAAAGAATGCGTTCAGTGTGAAATGTACTGCTTGACACAATTACACGTGAAATCGTATTGTGCGATTTGACACAAAAATAACAGAGGACCACGAATCAGAATATTTTTCTGATTTGTGTGAGCCATACTGCTTTTTCAACGCTGGAGCTGTTATTGTTCAACCTCACAGTACAGATATGCACCCTACAATTGATCGATAGTGTGGGTAGTTAAGACTTGATCGGCCCGGATTATATGAAGAACAGTCACAAATTAACTGTGCAATTTGGACTCATAGGCAAAGGCAGCCAGCACCATACGTTTACCGAGACGAGCCAGAACAGTAGACCTCATAGACTCTGAAAATGTGATAGGCGATTATCATTTAAAAAAAACAGGCGGAACAGGGAACGAATCACACGCAACGACCATGTAAGGCGATAGCGGTGTTACAGGGAATCGGGTTATGAGGGTGTTAACAAACGACCGAGAAAAAAGTCAAGATATGACTGAAACGTACAGTTGTTATACTGCAAGGTGCAATCTGACTGGCTAACTGGAATGACGTAGAACCATTCGCCCGGTAGTAAATCTGTCTCAAGAAATCTGGGCAGAAATACGCAAGCTCCAGTTTGAACAGTTAATCTTTGTCTATGCCTATAGGTTTGCACGGTTTCGAAGATGATAATACCCCCGGCCCTAGAGTGAGCGTTGTTACATAATTTGCTTTGCTTGTTTCGTTAATGGCTGTGCCTCTCAATACCTTCCCTTTGAGCTTGTTGGTCATGTGTTATCGAGGAGTAACTTAGAGTCGTTGTACCGCAGCTCACAAACGGATAGGTCAAAGGACAGTTGGCAACATTTGGTCCGCTCCAGTAAAGTGCCAACGCTATGCAACTCTGGTGTGCATCTTGCATCTTGGTGATGTCCACTAACAACGCGCACAACGGAAATTTCCTATTGATGGCACACACGTGAACAATGAGGGTTATCAGAATGGCGCATAATCTTGATGTTGATACTCAGAATTCGTATGACGTTCACAAATACAAGAATGCCGCAAAAACCACGCTGAGGTAGACGTGTAGATAATAATATTACAATAGGCCATCGCTTAATTTCACATTGAGAGGAACTACACGTATTCACTAACAGCCTTATTGTCCGGCTAGGGGTGTGAATGTCCGACGGGGCATAAGGAGGATGTATGGATGAATCGATATGTTATATCCACTAGAGTGAGTTTTTCGAAGTAATAAATTTCCCACAAGTTGTCCTGAACTACCTTTTGTTAGTGATGTTTACAATTTTTCACAGTACGTTCACCGATCGTCAGCATATCACTCTTTCCTTTATAAGGTAGAAAAATTTCGATTCTTCCGGTGGGATGGCAGACGTTTAAATGAGTGATGTGTTTTGTACGGGAGCATTGTTTTCTAGACAATACTTGATCGGTTGACTGAAATATCTTCGCCAACAAACAGGCACTTCGGATGCCGCAAATACGTTTCGGTTACGTTTTTTTCATTTCTCAAACATGAATGACAGTACAGATAAGCATGGTTAGAATAAAATCTGACACAGTCTCTGTTACTACCTAGAGACCAGAGACTGGTTTACTCAGGCAGGTTATAGGATCGAAGAATAGTTTGTATTGAGCGAACTCTACGATATAGACAACAAAATCCGGGTTTTCATTAGGGAACTGGTGGAATTCAAGTCGCTGTTTGGAAACTACGGACATTTATCAGAGGATGGTGTAGGGTACTAAAATCGCAACGGCTGAAGCGGTAATTATTCGATTACATTGTTATTGCTAAGAGAGAGGGAGTTCGGAGGATTGATCCTCTGAACTCCCTCCGTTTTGTAATCCCATGACTACCCGCACTCAAACTAAACGCGTTGAGCTCACAATGGCGGATCGTTTAAAGACCCATACTGGTTAACAACCCTTGAAAGTACAGTTTTTCGGTAGCTGTTCACAACAGACTTATTTCCAGTCTTAGTACAGTCTTTAGAATCACATTCCTTAAAAACAGATTCTTCAGTCAGTTTCTCTTAGCTATTAGATAGAAAGTTTCGAACTCCTGATTTTTGTGGAGAACTTCCATCATCGTGACAGCTAGGATGAAACAAATCGAAAGCTCACTTTTTTAAGCCTTCTTCATATTCGTTCACAGTCCAAACAAAACTGGTGTATGTCATTCGTATAGTGTAAGAAAATGAAATACGCTTGGCTTTTGATGAAAATGTACGGAGTTTCGGACACACGCGAGTACGACTTACCCACTCCCAAGTACATCTTGAAGCTTGTATTCAGTTTTCGGATGTCCTGGATTAATTACCCGTTCTGAAACGACACAAATGAAGAAAATCCTGAAGAACCCATTGAAATTCTGTTCAACAACAAGTACAGTTAAAGATACATGCAAATAAACTTGACAGTTTACGCAAACTAATGAGTCTAATTACAACTGTTTGTCCCATTTACGGCTACAATGAAGGATTACATTATCACACACTTCATTTTTCCAATTCATTTTTAAAGATCTGCGAAATGAGGAAGACAGAACCACTGTGACATCATCTGGGAGAGGAAAGACAGAGGTGTTTTGACGCTTGATGTTTACGTACAAAACTTACTGGTGAGAGACAGTTATCGAAATTAGGTCGGTCTTCGGAGTGAAGACCAAACTGTAAGTAATAGTCAACGCGATCTGCTGAGCCTTGCTAACATAATGAAGAGATTATCCACGCCCAGTGTTGTCTGGCTCTAACCGTCGTGACAATCGGAGACCTTCCAACAGACACCAGGGAACCAACAAACAAGTCAACTCCTCCATTTGTTGCAGTGTGCGAAGAGTTATTCAATAAAAGTGAGCCAGAACAACCGAAATCGAAGGCGGAAACCGCCGGCTTCAAGAGTGCCGCGTCCGTTGAAACAAAATAGGATTCCGGCCTTTCCAAAGTTGGAAACATTCATTTCCCGTCAAGAATTTGAACAAGGAACACGATGGGTTGGTATTGAAACCACTGATGTGCACTTGTAAAGATGAAGCGGAATTTGTCCGAACATCAACCTACTATCTTTCCCATAACTGTTCCAGATCTCAGCTGTTCACCGGGTTTTGATATATCCTTGAAATGTTAATTGAGACTGGTTTTTCGAACATTCAGTTACGTTTTGAGCATAGATGTGACAACATTCTCATATGCGATCATTCATGACTTACACAAAATGAGCTTATCGTACTGATCATGGCTCTACTGTGAATGTACGTCCACGTGTCCAAACGCATCATCCTATCCTGTACACATGTATGAAATTTGCTTTAAAGAGAGTACTAGACAGATTCTTTTTTGTCGCTAACCCGGGCCGATTGTTATTTTATTCAAGAGATATGATGTGTCCTATTGTTTTGCCCACCCAACCACCTCACCGATCGACCTGCAATATAAAAGGCAAGGTGAAGTTGTGTCCTGTTAAGCATGTGCAAGCAGAGGGCGTGCGTCTGTGCAACATGCCCGCTTGTGTGATTCACTATTTATTGCTCCACACTGTGGTCACAGTCTCCAATGTTTAAGTCTGACTGCATCAGATGTGACATTTCTGGTTGGGCAGTTGGTGCCTAGCTTGGTTGCTCGTGCATGTTGCCATTTTGCAGTCCATGGTCTTAACACACAACCGTGCTTACCTCCTGCCTTAGCTTGCCGTCTTTACCGCACACCTATTCTCCTTGCAACGATACATCACTACTACTGCTACTGCCTAACTGTACCTGACTTCTGCATTCCCGATACAGCAGTGACCACGTTGATAAGAACACTATCCAGTTGTCCGTAAGTTCTATGCAGTCAACTGTATGTGCTTCTAAGTTGTACATACAACAAATTTATCGCATGGTAACATTGCATGTTTGTGTTTGCTAGGAAGGGAAATCAAGACGATTATACCATAGTCCACACAACCTGTAATTTTTCACGCAGTTGTAGACGGCACTACATTAGGAGAAATAATCGCAGTGTCGGCACCCGGATCAAGCAGCACATTGAAAAATGTGGGATTGGAGGCACTAATCTGACAAGCACCGGAACGAAGTCCATAACCCTCAGCCACTGAACACCTATTTAAAACCAAGTACGGAGTGACCGTTCCCGATGTCCTCATTGCTTTAATCAGGAATAGTGATGTAAGCTACAATCTATCCAGGAGCTACCAATTAGTTACAACTAGCCGTCCCACTCTGTATGAGTAGTGTAGGACGATATAGCGATTGACCTGGCGTGTAGGCAATCGGTCCAAATGGACACCTTTAGATCACCGCGATAACTTCACCCGGATATCCATTGTTTGGTTTGTTGGTTTACAGTTGTCTTTGAACCCCATATGCTTGTGTTATTCCACGTATGTGTTCGACAACCTAGTCATATATGTGTGCTCATGGGTTAGAAAACATCATGCCAATTAACACCACGTGGTCTACGTCTTCTGACTCCACTGTTGGACTTATTGAACAGGACCAAATGTAGTGTGATTTCACTGATGACTGGAAGTAAGGAAAAACGCAATATACGAGCAGAGAGTAGAATGGAATACAAAACTGATGACACCCAGTGTTCTTTTCAGTAAAAGATAGGTAACACACGTATTAAGGAATCGTCCGGGTTACGCAACGTCATGGGTACGGTTTAGTAAACCTCGAAAACAGTATTTTTTCGGACGGCCACCATACATTAAAGTTCGCCTGCACGGGGCCGACACTTTCCATTGTTAATTCAGCATGCCCCGTGACCAGGAACCTGATTCTTTCGTGTATAGATGACACGCTGTTGGAGGATCAAGGGTCAATTTTCAATCAACGCGATTGCTCAGCAGCGGGTAATCGTTTAGGCGAAAAGTTAACAGACGCTTCTTTTAGAGTAGTTTACATGCAATTTTCCCACAATCTCTACAGGAGTACGTCCAAGTGGTCATTTTGCAGCTTCAGACTCCGTGCATTCTTATTTAACTGACACGTAGTCAAAGGAATCTTACAAAAAATTCTTTCTTTTGAATGTTTTACCTACGAATGGTCAATATAACTAGATGTAGTTCAAGGATTTGCAGGAGAGTTTAAAGTTCTTAATACCGCCAATTCTAGAGTATTGCGCTCATAACCTGCAGGAACTGAATAGCTAACGCACTGCTTACTACGGTAAAATAAATTTACCTAGTTGACTGGATGTTATGGAAATTTTTTTGGCAAGGACTACTCGGGGAAATCCATATCCCAGCATAACATAAATAGGTCCACAAAAACTCGGCGTTCTTCAGAGGTGGCCAGTCTACAATGCAAGATTCCACTATTAAGCGGCGTTGCAGTTTGATACTATACAGACTTACAACCAGATTTTCATACAATAAGCTACTTAGAAATCAAGTTACGAACATAAGGAACTAACTCTTCTGCGGATTGCTCTTACGTACATTGTCATCTGATTTGTCGTCTAGCAGTGACAGTCAATGACAGTCGCCACACTAATTGATGGCATTTATGAGTTCAAGACTTAAATTCCATTGCAACGAAATAAAACCTTATTTAGCTTTTTGAACAGTTTAGTTTGAAAAAAATTAATTGCTACTGTAGCCTGCTGTCTGCTCACTGATATAACACCCTACCTCTGATCAGGTAGAGAATATCGTACCCTAGTACGTAGGGGTACCCATAAAAGTGATTTCATCTGGTTATTCTTCGGAGAAGACTACGTATCTCTCAGAAGCCATCATCAGCTCCTGGATACAACGAAGTCCACAAATGACACAGCGGATTTACACCTTATGTTAGCAATCACGGGAATAAGTGTTAAAACTAAGAGATGACTTTTCCGATTATTTCGTCTCAAGTGTTTCTTGTCAGTTCATTTTCCGGTCACATCAATATGACGTATAAGTACCTGCGCTAACGAATTACCGAACTAGGCAAATGAGCGTGGAGTAGCCGGAACATTCAAAAGTACAGTGCACATAATTGGAATAGACTTCAACTCACGTAACGCAGCGTAAAATTCTTCATCAGACACCTGTCCGTGATTTAGACGACGGAAAACTGGTGCGTTTGGCTACAAAAGTGACAGACAAAAATAATGGAAATCAAAATAGGTTAGAGCTTACACTCCGGAAGGGACACATGCTAATATTGTACAACCCACCTCAGCCGGCCTGGGAACTCCTAATGGCAGGTCATTTCGTTCTGCACCATTTTTGTGCTGCGACTGATTAATTTTGATAACTCGATCCCCAGCAGATCTGTGTTCATCAATGTTTGACCTTGACTCTTCGGCCGAAGCGTTAACATATTTTGGGGGTTGATCAGTTGCAAGTCTATGTTCACTCGAGCCGGTTCTATCAACTGATAGAATAGTTTGTATATCAAACTATTAAAGACAGCCAACTCACTTGAATTATTTCGTCGACCACTCATAATCAAGGGATCGAATCCGATGAACTTTGGTTTTTGTACTTTTTCATACAACCTCATCATATTTTTGTACTCAAGACTTGTATGATCTGCATCTCGAGTTTGCAAATTTGACATGCCTGTCATTAATTCAAGATTCGACTCGGAAACAATGTGGATACCTTGGTGCAAATCGAATGGCAAACCTCTCGGAAGGTAATCCATTTGACGATTATGGTTTTTTTCAATTATACGATTCTGGACAAATGGGGCTTGCTTTGGTTGAACGGGTATGAGTTTGTCGGAAGGAATTACTGAAACGTATGACTGAGAAAAACACAGTTAAAACTGAAGCAACATATGCTTTGTTATTTGATTAAGTCAGAAGAATGGTTGCCAGTAATCGATTGAAAATAAACGGACATACCTTCGTCAGTGTTGATAAGAAAGACATTGAATGATGTCAAAAGTCGATCTAAGGCTACTCATCGTCACTCGAACCATTAGTAACACAGTAGTAAGGCTGTCGATGATACCTTCTGCCTTCCGGGTTGCACACCAGGGTTAACAGATTAGTAACTAGGTGTCCTATGGAAACACCCTGATAATCTGTACATAGACGCTTCTGTATGTGAATGTTCACAAGTGAGACCATGTTTTGTGTGAATTCGACAGAAGAGTCAGCAATATGCTTAATACACAAATATAGTGATAGAAGTTGAAGTGTATGTTGCCAACACTAAAGTTACGTAAAAAATGACATGATAATGGGAAATATCATGGTACACCCCTAAGGGACTTTTGTATGCCAAATATTACCAGGGTGTATTTGCACCATGGTTAGTTTTGATGGACGCCATCAACGACTCATTTGGACTGCGGTTAGCTGTAGCTTCAATTTCGAGGTACTGACTTTTGTAGATCACCCACACTCCAGCACGAGAAGGTTTAATAAATCCGTATTAGTGCATACTAGATGAGTAAGGCAGTGCTGTTTTGAAAAACGTAAACGCCGTTAACTGAAAGTTACAAATTCCAGAAGAATGCCATTCTTTATTATAGTGAACGTGAGAATACGAGAAATCGTCAAAAACCAGTTGTTCGCCCAATGATTGATGTTTTTCTTCATCAGATTCGTTGGTCGTCTTATATTTGATTTAGCTATTTGAACTGAACCGCACTATAACTGCTACATTTGTTATGTGTGTTTATTGTTGGACAAAAAAAATGGCAAGGTGGTCTTCAGAGCTCAGGTCCCGGAGTATACTGGTATACTGCGCACAGGCAAAAAGAACTGAGCGGGGGCAATTGACAGTAGCCAGCTGACACTGACCTAACATGAAAAAGAGCACGGCTTCCGCTTGTGCGCCTTCAATCTCGACATCAACGACCTAGGTGCATTTGGCCAACTATCGTTCACCCTATGGTTGATCGACTTTCACAGGAATCCGTCGTATCTATCAGTTCTCCGCTCGATTAAACATCATAAGTTCGCAGCGCCCATAAGTTACACAGGTGAAGTCAGAATAACTACGGGGCCTTCGCTGGAGGATTAATCGGACACACCGATATGGCTGTGTCGAACTGTCAGAGTATAGCTAACGTTAAATACGCAGTCAGACACGACAAACAACGGTGTCGTTCATCGTTCTTGCATTAAATCCGTTTCGGTTGAGAAGGGAGATCTAACTTATCGCTCAATCACCAACCCTTGAGTTTTCACACCTTCTATTCAACACAATTACACGCATCGGAATCGTGACTCGTCAGTCTGCGTTTCCCATTCCAGCTGATCAAACTTTTTGCCTGTAATGGTTAGTACGCCATCCTCGATGGGAGTGCGCAGATCTGAATGAAATCATGTCTAAGTGAACGAAAGACAATGAAAAAGGCACGTACTCGGCGGTTACCCCAAGTAAGCAAGAGCAACAACAAAAAACGGCAAATTATTTCGTCCCTTTGGGTGGGTGGTTATTCAGTCATCGCACACGTAAACGCGTGGCCATTTGTTGGTATGAACCATGTTTCTGTTATCCTAGTTCCGAAGCGGCTAGCCGATAATGAGTGTTATTAAGTACGTTTTCTCTTGCAGTAACTTACGATCGAACCTCGGCAGCAGTGTTATCTTCTAGCTTCGTCCAAACGGTGCTATTAGGTGAGGTGGCGTTCGTGAAGAAATAGGCAAAAACTTTTCAGAAACGCCAAAAATGCACATTGGTGTGTATATACCGAGTAAACATTTAAACGAAATTAGGTCTATGGTTCACTAAATTCAGATCAAACGAAAGATGAAATCAGTGTCGGTTGCGGATGCGCATTACTGCTAGCGACATGGTTTCCTGTTACCATTTTTGATGTATGCTCTGGCTCGGTAATGTGCTCTAGTATATCTGTTTAAAACAGCACGTTTAAACATGTGCAGGTACCAGCTCCGGTGCATGTGATCTCCATTCTGCCGCAGTTGTAGTAAGCATTTGTGCAAATACACTGATCAGCTTCCCAATATGTCTACCACTGAACTCTTGAAACTATCATTCACAGTTTTGCAGTGTATCACAGCGCCCTCCTCAACAGTTGATCAGACCAGAGATAGAAATACCAGCAAACCAAGCACAATCAAACCATTGCCAACAATAGGGTACACCGCAGCAGGTTACAGACATTCTCGTGAAGTGCTGGCATTTGCCTTGTCAGCAAAAAGGTTGTTTTGGTTTTCATACAAATGGAACATCATCCACAATCGATTGCAGTCGTCGCATTCTTCCAAACTTTCTAATCGGCTCCTTCAGAAAAGAAGCACTAGACTCGAGTTTCGCTCTTGTTACACCTCGTCACTAGTGCATATCCTTGCCATGGTCGGGACCAGAACGGCTGTCACGCTTTCACCAGACAACCGTGTTGACCACTGCGCAAGTGACCTCAAAGAACAGTTACTGTCTCCCCTTGATGCAATCAGAGCATAACTCATAAGCGGTAGTGGCTGAGCGTTCACGTATGACGATTCAGTAGTGCCTAACATGAGGTCAGTGGCGTATTGTCCAACACGGTTGCTTCAGGAAAGCTTAGCCGGAGTTCTAGCCTCGGCCGTGGCAAGGCTGTTTTGGTTATTGTGAAACAAACAGTCCATTTGCCTTCGGTTGACGCCGCAAATACGTATACGTTAACGCTGGCTCATCCTGTCCCCTTTCTTCCAGTAATGATGTCCCAGCAGAAACGATCAATTGTCAAAGTTCCTTGAGATCACACACGTTCCTGGTTGACCGCTTCAGAAACGCTGAGCCACCAGGTTATGTAACAGTGGCTTCTACTGGTGAAACTGTTACCCTACCAGACACGTGCGTGGCATGAGTGCACAAGCTGGCCGATCACGTGCTGCAGCAGGCACTCGGGCACTGCACACGGCTACAATATGTGATCATAGTGTTCATGGTGCGCATAGTCAGCATTGACGTGAGGGGAAAATACCTGGTAAATGTGTGTGGGTAATCGTTTTTGGTAGGCCACCCGGTATGAAGCGTTCGGATGTTACACAAAGATATGCATATTAAATTCAGTTGTTTGGTGATTTGTATGCGAGGGTGACTCTAGTGAAGAGGTAACATTGTTACCGAGATTTGGCTTACCAGTTTCAAGTGAACTGCAAGTCGATTAGTAAACGATAACGTTAAAACTGAGGAGACGCGATTACCGAAGCTTGACTGTCTGATCATGTTTTCATCTATAGATAACACCTGTCTCAGAATATATACAAAATGCAATATAAGATAGCGAAATACTAGTTGCCTCTATTGTCTGTGACCTCAGTTGGACACAAGCACTCACTCTACCTCCATGAAAGTGTTGTGAAGTTGTTTATTGAATGGAGTATTATGTGAAAAGGTTTATTGTGATTTTGGGAGACTTCAAAAGTTCCCACTACCTCTCTGGACTTCACGATGATCACGTATGCTTTTGCTATAGAAATTGCGGCGAACCTCATAAATACCCTCATAATAACAGGCGTTGAATATTAGCCGTATGGAAAACAGCACATTTTGAATTGCAGCACGCAGTGTTTTGTTTCCTCCCATAGAGCACGCAAGGCTTGTGGTATATCTGCACTAGGTTTGTTCCGTGAAGCTTAACTAGTTTACTGACTTGTGGAAATTGAAAGAATGTACACACCCATAGGTAACCATTTTGCTAACACTAGCGAGAAGTGAAAAAATGTTATCGTCAGTCTGTGTTCTGATCCCCTTATTATTATGAGATTCGCTTTGACTGATGTGTGCGGAGACGAGTTCGACTGTATATTTATTAATGCTTTGTTTCTTCGTTTACCTGCCGAAAATAGTGAAAATTTGATTTCAGCATTCTGTCTTTTTCATACGAATCCGTCAATTAAAAATGCTGCATAAAATAACCCATAAATCACTGTATCTAACACGTCGTTGATATACACATTGACTGCGGATTATTTTCAACAATAAACTGACGGGAACGCTTCAGCCTTATACACATGTTAGATTCAAGTGAGAGATTTTGCTTATTCACTCTCAAAAAGTACATTTGTGGTTGGCGTCCGGGCAATGTCGTGGATTCAAGAGGCCTTCGTATTGGTGGGGTCAAGATGCGCCATTCATCGAATAGAAAAATTAACTCAAAGGTGGTGTAATTTGTATGTACGTTGTAAATAACATGTAAGATTTCCCAGACGACCTAATATCGTGCACACCAGTTCAGGATGGTAACGTCCATTTTGTATTCGGGCTTTTTTCACGCAGTACGCTACGGTCTTAGTGTTCGAATGAAAATTCGCACGTGGCTCTTTGCCGTCCCTGAATTGATGTCTAAAAGGTGTGCTCCACACAGTCATCCCCCTTTAACTTACCCTATTGCAACTATTGGTCAGTAATTCAATATACCTCCTTTCAACATCAATTTCATCTGCTCGATGATCGATATTTGAGGTGACTTATGGACTACCATCACTCACACGATGTTTTTACACACGTGGGAACGGAAGGTGATTTTTATTCGGAGAAACTGCATTGAATGCAAGATTGCAATCTAGTTACATAAGTTCAGGCTGCTGACTACTGACTTGCCAATTGAAAAGCGGATGAAATTATTCGATACTGAATTCATTCCAATTTCTTTGCTGACCGGCTTACTTGGCTACGAGTGACAACGGAAGGGAAATACTTTCCAAGAAACCTAATGGTTTGTGCAAATGTGAACAGAAAAATCAGCATTGGCCAACAAAATCGAGTAGCAAACTAAAAATAAACAACCGTTTAAATAGCAATCAGTTTGAAAAAACGTACAAATGACTGTATACAACTTACTGGAGGAGGACTGTAGTTGTTAACCGCGACAGTGGACGGCCAGGGTGATACTGCCTGGTATCCAATAGGTGGATAAACGCTGGTCTGATTACGTATGATAGGAGAGTGGGGAAACTGTGGTTCCATCTTCCAGCCAATCCTTCTCGTAGAATGTGACCGTTTATAAGATGGTCTTGCATACCTGTTAGAATTAGATCGCACTGGTGCATTATGACTTCCACCTACTGCCCCGGAAATGGGCATCTTGGGAGGATTATTCAGTACATTTGAACAAGGGTTAGTATAGTGTGAATTAGAACAATGACCGTCTTTAGTTTTCCTGCCTTTTGTCATTTGTAGGCTTTGACTGCCTGAAACAAAAAAAATACAGGAATAATATCTTGATAGTTAAAATAAAACTTTAGAAGTAATACGATAATTTTTATAAACCACCCGGAAAATTTAAGCCGAAGTGTGTGAGAGAACACTGACTCGAGGTCACTGAAACCAAAAACAAAGTAGTGCTCTTTAAAAAGTGGATAGTTACATTGTAGCCAGAAGGCGTCCAATAAAGCACAATCTTTATTGTCCAAATCGCTAGTCACATGCAACGCGCGCTCTCTCGTTTATGAGTCGTAATTCCAACCCGCAGCACCCCCCGGTTTCCGTTCACACGTCGTGTGCACTTCTAACCGGTTTACGTGTGTGACCGGTGCCTTCTATCGGGGGGTTTTCCGCTTGCCATTCCTCGTCTGTTTGTCCGATTTCGTTGCGCGATGGCTCGTCCGGCTGCTCGTGCTGTCCGCCATCCACCCAATGTTGGCCTTGACCGTATTCCAACATCGTGTCGAGATGTTCCTCTAAATGTTGGAAAAACCACGCCTCCGATCTGGCCGTCTGTCGTATTTCGCCTGCCCTGCCTCGCCCGTTGGTCCGATCCAGTCGAGCGATGACACATCCGGTCGCGCACGCTGCTCTTGATTCGATCGCGGCAGGCTTTTGAACGTACCTACCCCGCGTTGGGGTATTCGGCTGAGCGCTCGAAAACTCGCACCTCCGGCCTGACAATCCACCACAACATGGTATGATGAAACGTTTGCCAAGCTGGATTTTTCTATCGGTGAAAATTCTGCCACGCCAAGCGGTGACCAACATGCATACACATCTGATTTTGTTTAAGGTATCTTGTGGAAGTAGATAGCCTTGTAGTCTATTACAAAATTTGTATACATTTGTAAATATTTTTGAATGTTTACACCTTCACAATAATATTCCAGGCCAGTCTTTGACTTTCCCGATGCTGCGTACAATTCAAACTCCAGCTCCTGACCATATAAGACAGGATGAAGTTTTGGAGAGTGAGATCATTAAAACGTTTAGGCAAAGTAAGAAGATGGGCGAAATATCCTTGCTTCTGCCAACGTATATCGAATAAATCACCGAATGCAAATTAGAAACATCAGGGAACATTTGCATTTACGCAGAATGAACGGTAGTGTCAGAAAAGACAGATTTTCTGTTGGAGTTGGACGCGTGACCGAGTAGCTTCTATGTAATTTGAAAAGTTCATCAAAAAAGTAAGACGAACGATGCGGGATGTTAATATTTCGAGTTATCTCACCAGCCGCATACTAAATACAAGCAGAATATATATCAAAGGAGTATGACAACAACAGTTGAACAGAGTGAATTTTGCGGCTCTAAATTTGAAAAATTGTTTGCAACAGTTGGGCAATACTTTTCAACACTAGGTTGCAATCTTCGATAGTAGTCATGCGTCACTTTATGACTAACACTGTCAACCAACCACATCACAACCGTTTTCGTTCACGCAAGGCCTCATCAGGTAAGCATAACCTGGACGAAGGCCGTACATGTAACCGTTGGGTTCGGAGTCGACAGCAGAACGCTCATGATAGCATTAGTAAAGACCGTTTTAGAGTTTGTTTTGAAGGCATTCTTGATGCCATTCCAGCCAAAACAAACCACTGTTCGTTCTCAGTTCGCCTGCACATTACCATTCTCTTCGTAGTCTCGATTCACGACGATTCTGAGCCTTTCAGTAAGGTGCCTTCGGCAAATCCACACAATCCTGTTTAGTTGGCTAGCTTTACCTATTGAACCAAATGTACCGGAATGATTATTCGCCAAAAATGTGAACGTTCTGCACTCGCGTGTAAATGTGATCAGCAAACTAAATAACCCATGAATGAGTTCTGTGCCTCACATGTGTAGAGCTGAGTAGACAATTAATTAATAGCATCAGAACACAATTAAATAAAAGGAGTAGTTTCGTCATAGAAAACGGATAAAGTACGGAACAAGTGAAGTAACGCACACCAGTTGTACTGCTCATCTCAAACTCAGTCGAGTCTGCAGGTCAGTCCGAATGTTAACAGCACTCAAAGAAAATGTGCCGAAACTCAGTCTGTCTCAAGTAGCTCGATAGCACTGTAATGTTACAAGTTGAGACGTTATAAGTGATGTATGTTTAACAGTCTAAACTCGGAAAAAGCACATGACAGAGGTCGACATGTGTATCCAGGAATTTTGAACACATCTTACCTTGTACAATCACAACACCATCCAACGTCTTGAGGTACAGTTTAAGTGTATATCTCTTATGCCCACATTGGTTGATGAACTTCACTGAATCAGGGATAAACACACAACTAACTCATAAATCAGTCACTAACTACAAAATTCAACATCTGTTGCTCCTGTAGTAGGGTGCTCGGTAGAAGTTAGCCAGATGTGCGTATTTGTGACCTGAGAGCAACCAGCAATTCTGGTAAATTTCGACGACTGAGTGAACTACTTAGACCACCTAACTTTGTGAAACCATAGATGCTGTCATAAAACACTTAAGCAAAGTAAGAAAGAGACGCAAAACGTGCAAACCTGATGTATGAACGAACAAATCTAAAGGTAGGAAGATATCACCGTGTGGAATAAGTTTAACGGCTAATTTATTACAAACACACCAATGTTTCAATCAAACGTTATGTCATAAAGGTTAACTTTGACTGTCAAAAACTTCATGCAGAATAATCACATACCTCGATGGGTTTCTAGTTTTCAAAGACAAGGATCGCGGAAGAAAACTATCAAGTACAGCAGACTTCTATCCCTCAGATTTTAAAGGTTCCTATGAGTGACAGCTTGTTTGGTGTCCTCATCCGCCTTGTGGTCTCATAATTTACGACAATTATTTCAAGGTTTTTCTTCGGACTGGAACCTTCTTCTTGCTTCTCATAATATTTTAGCATATATTTACAAAAGTATGTGTAAATACTATGCGCGTTCATATTTACGATTTTTAGTGAACCTATGTATGTGTTCGTCTCAGTATGCTTATGTCTGCTACTTTGGCGTGGTGGTCAGGCTTGCGTGCTGTTTTGATCCGGAGGGCTGTGCTGACTAGGACTTCGGTCCTTGGGGGTTCAACCTTGTCAGATTGGCCGATGGGGAGCAGCCAGACAAAAAGCAGATGCGTGCGTTTGTTGTGCGTGGAGACTGTGTTGTTGCTCCGTTGTGCCTGGACTGACTGTGTGTCTGGTTGCTTGGTTCGTGTGTACAGTGGTGTTTGATGCCGTCGCCTGTGTGTGTGCGTGTGTCTGTGTTTGTGTGTGTGAGACAGCTGCTGCCTTGCGGTTCAGGCTTTTTAGCCAAAGGCTTTGGATGAGGGCCCTAATCGCTCTCCTGCACAGGTCTGGGCGTCCTGGCAGTATCCGAAGCCCATACTCACAATGATAACGATACAAACTAAATCAAATAGTATACTGCATCGGCCGTCGCGCAGGATAAACCGGGTCGCCCTATCTGCTGCACATGGCAGGGTGGATAGGCGAAAACATGCTACTGCCAAACACTCACCCTCATACGTCCCCCCAATCACGAGCCCCCGAGCAGATAATGCTCAACTAGGTTTCAGTGCCCAGAAGACCAACTGGAGACAGGCCCGTGGACGCAACACGCTTACGGTTGGGACGTGGAACGTGCGCACTCTGCTGGATCGATGCAGCGCCACAGAACGGCCGGAACGACGCACCGCCCTGATCGCGATGGAACTGCGGCGGTATGGAATCGACGTAGCAGCCTTGAGTGAGACAAGGCTTGCAGACCAAGGTAAGTTGCGGGAAGCAGGCGCCGGGTACACTTTTTACTGGATAGGCTACCCGACAGACGGTGTTCGGGAGCATGGTGTCTGTTTTGCAGTCGCTGATCGCATCAATGGTTTGATGATAGGCGAACCGCACGGCATCAGCCCCCGAATGCTGTCGATGCGCCTGCGACTCGGTCGAGGTAAGTGTGCTACATTTGTTAGTGTTTATGGTCCAACTATGTGTCACACTGATGATACAAAGGACCAGTTCTATGATCAGCTGTCCGCCACAATCCGGTCTGCGCCAGTGAATGACCGACTGTTTGTTTTGGGTGACTTGAACGCTAGAGTTGGGCGCGACTCTGTAGCTTGGCCGGGAGTCCTCGGACCCTACGGCATTGGTTCAGTCAACGCGAACGGTGATCGTCTGCTGCACCTGTGTGCTACTCACGAGCTGGCTATCACGAACACCCGATTCCAGCTGGATGCGAGCGACATCACGACGTGGACTCATCCACGAAGCGGTCACCACCACCTACTTGACTACGTGATTGTGCGGCAGCGCGACATTCGTGAAGTGCGCATCACGCGAGTGATGCGCGGGGCTGAATGTAGCACAGATCATAGGCTGGTCAGGACCAAATTGTTTATCCATGTACGCAAGTCCGTTTATTGTAGATCTTTTGGACAACGGCAGAAGCTGGATATCAGAAGGTTGGAGAACTTCGAGACGAAGGCTGCCTTTCAACGTGCAGTCGTCGCTCGCCTGCACAATGCTCCTGTACCCACTACCCCCGAGGGTATGTGGCAACAACTGAAGAAACAGATTATGGTAGCAGCCACCGAGACGATCGGTGTGGAGCGCAAGAAACGCCCGGATTGGTTCGATGACAACAACGTGGCTATCTCGAACTTGGTACGAGAGAAGAATGCCGCGTTCGCCACATGCACAATGGACCCTGGCAATGGAGCGAAGAAGACTAGGTTCCGGAATATCCGCCGTCAACTGGCTGAGCGTGTTCGCGGAATTAAGGACAACTGGTGGAGGAAACAGGGCGAGCGCATGCAGGGCTTCGCAGATCGTCGGCAACACAAGGAGTTTTACGATTCGCTTAAGGCGATCTTCGGTCCGTCTATCCAGTCTACTAAAGCACTGGTAGACGTGGACACCGGTTGTTCTTGCAGCCAGCCGGAAGACATCATGGGAATATGGCGCAAACACTTCGGCAGCCTGTTAAACCGCCCTACTACAATTGATTGGGCGACTGTTAACAGTCTGCCGCAACAGGACGTCAAATCTTCGCTTGCTCTCGCCCCCGACTTGCTGGAGTTGCAGAGGGCGATTGGTCAACTGCGCAACGGGAAGGCTGCAGGCGAGGATGGGCTGCCAGGTGAGATCCTGAAGAATGGCGGTCCGGCGTTGGAACGCGCTCTGCTCCAGCTGGTTCACTCCATCTGGGAGCACGAGGTGATGCCGCAAGACTTCAAGGATGCCCTCATCGTACCCTTGTTCAAAGGGAAGGGTAGCAAGCAATGCACCGACAGCTACCGAGGTATCAGCCTCTTGAGCTGTGCAGGCAAGGTGCTTGCCAGAATCCTCCTGAACCGACTGAATGCGTCCGTTCTGGAGATGAATGTTCCCGAGGAGCAGTGTGGATTTCGGTCGAGTCGGAGTACAATCGACCTGGTGTTTGCTGCTCGACAGCTTCAGGAGAAGTGCCGAGAACGGAATCAGCCCTTGTATGCCCTGTTCGTGGACTTCACCAAAGCGTTCGATTCCGTGAACCGCGAGGCGCTGTGGACGGTGCTTGGTAAGTTTGGATGTCCAGGTAAGTTCGTCAATATGGTTAGATTGTTGCATGCGGGCATGAAGGCGAAGGTGCAATCGTGTGGATCGACCTCTGATGATTTCGACATCGTCACTGGCGTGAAGCAGGGTTGTGTTCTAGCCCCAGCCCTATTTAGTTTATATTTGACTGCGATGGTAACAGTTGCTTTTCAGAACTCTGGAGAGGATGGCGTCGAGGTGGAGTACCGGACGGACGGGCGTCTGTTGAATATCCGACGATTTGGCGCCTCAACCCGGCTGCAGACCTCAAGGATGCGGATGCTTCTGTTCGCCGATGACAGCGCCTTGCTAGCGCACAGCGAAGAAGAGCTGCAACGTCTAGCTACAGCATTCGCTTCGGCAGCATCGAAGTTCGGGTTGGACATCAACACAGGTAAGACGTATTCGTTTTTTCAGCCTTCTCCTGGTGGAGGTGCTGCTTGTGTACCTCCACCCGAAATTCGCATCGCTGGAGACACTGTGAATGGCTGCGGGGATTTTTGCTACTTGGGTAGCAACTTGTCGACAGATCTGTCCGTGGACCGCGAGTTGAGAGCGCGTGTGGCAAAGGCTAGCGCTGCTTTCGGACGTCTTGAAAGGCGTGTCTGGAAGAATCACAGCCTGAAGATGGCCACGAAGTTGTGTGTCTACCGCTCAATGGTGCTGTCTATCCTGCTGTACGGCAGTGAGACGTGGACACTGTATCAGCGGAACGTGAGCTATTTGAGCCGTTTCCATGTTCAGTGTCTGAGGCGCATCTTGGGTATTCGGTGGTCGGACATGATTCCGAACACTGAGGTAATGCGGCGAGCGGACATGGACGGGATGGAAGCCATGTTGATGCTGAACCAGCTCCGTTGGCTCGGTCACGTCCGTCGGATGGGCGATGACCGTATCCCGAAGCAGTTACTGTACGGACAAGTGAAGTCAGGTAAGCGAAATCCCGGTGGCCAGAAGCGGAGGTACCAGGATGTTGTGCAGGTAAGTCTTTCACGTTGTAACATTGATTTTAGATGTTGGGAAGATTTGGCGTTGAACCGGACGGCCTGGAGGAATGCGGTTCGGGCGGGCGGGCGTGCGAAAGTTCAACGAGCAATTGTTGCGTGGTCGCGATCGGAAGCGTGCGGTGCGCAAAGGAACCATTGGTGCCATAGGTCGCGGTGACGTGACTATATGGCGTTGCGATGTGTGCGGCCGCGAATGCGCTGGCCGTTTGGGGCTAGTAGGTCATCAACGTACTCATAGTACCCCGTCGGCGAAGAGGCGGCGAGCACGCTAGGCTCAGGTAGGTCATATCAGTATATTAATTCCACTTCTGTTAATGACTGCATCGGCCAACATCGTGGTCATTGACAATTAATCCGCTCTTCTTTTCAGAAACTTGAGTGTCTGTGGTCTTCTACCCATTCTTTTCTCCGGCTTTGTTGATGTAATATATGATGAATGGTCTGCCTGGCTTTTCATAGTCCAATGAGAACTTTGCTTTTAATCCCTATCTTCTTTAGGTTGCACTAACCTGCACTCCTATACTGCAACGCTTCTTGTATTACACTTCAAAAATCTTTCCTCCTAGTTTAGATCTCGTCATTGCAGTCTCTCTCTCTGTTTAGTTTCAGAGAGATAAGGGTTTCCTGTCCTTAGTAGCCAATCAACTGGCTAACCAGCATTGGCCGGCAGGATAGAAAGGCCCCACTGACACACCTCCCAGTCTTATTCCTTCGGGTTTACACTGGATATATGGTGTGTTGGTGGAACCGCAATTGGTGCAGCGCAAGCCAACTGCAGTGATGGATAAGCGCAGGCGTCCTTTGGCTTCGGTCATTGTGACAGGCTAATCCGAATCGGATGCCGCCAACCATGTCCAATATTATGACAGCGCTTCAACTAGTGGTATGTGTAATCTCCCTTATACTGATGTTGCATGCAACACTTGGTAGGTGTGAATATTTTATATCTCAATTATAATACCTAACGTCAGCTAAGTTGGACTTGAGGGATTTCATGGTTTGTGGATTATTCAAAACAGACAAGAAACCAACTGTGTTACAGACATGCAAACATAACCAGTCAGCCGGTCCGTTAGGGCTGCGATTTACACAGTCACCACTCCAAAAATGACCAGAAAATAGATAGTTTGAAGAGCGATACTGTCTTCTCAATTTCACTAGGTTATACAATGATAGAACAAGTATTGAGGGTACACCGTGCAAACCCTAGTAAATAGCCTTTATGGATTGCTCGCATGTTAAGATTTGCCATACACAGAATGGATAAACGAATCGTACAGATACTAGTTACAACGATGACAGCACAATGCGATTGTGACTCTGGCAAACGTTTGTGCGTCTAAAACACCGATTCAACGAAGTGAGCACGAGCTGTAATAATCCGAGGGAACGCATAGTTCCAGTCAAATAATGATCAATGTTGCACCATTATCCACTGGTCGCTTGCCGTCGATAGTACCTATTTGCATTTACCAAACTATTCGAAACTGGTGAGTGGAATAGGGATATATTATTAGCAAGTCAGACGATACTGAACGATAAATTATGCGATAAGCTTTGTTGTGAGCACAATTAAGTAATGAACTGAACTCAAGATTTCTGACGCTTATGTGTTCACCCATAGAAAATTCCCCAAAAACGGGGAATTTTCGGCCCAACTGTTCACTTCACACCGTAGTGTAATCGAGAAAAATAAAATATTAATCAAGACTGTGAGCTTCGAATAACCTATAACAGTGTAACGCATAATAAGTCCGTAACATAGATAAAAGTGTCAAGGGAGAAAAACAACAAACTGGACGTCAAATGATATAAAATTTTAGTGGCATCTACAGTTACTTTATGTGGCAGTTGAAAGGACACCATTGTAAATGTGGATGATTTCTGACATTTTCAGTACCTCTGACAATTTTGTAACCAAGATAAATGACTAATTCAGTGTACATTCAGGGAGTAATTGTTAACCAAAACACATAGCTGTATAATGAACGTGTGTGTGAAATCTGCCTGAAACGTAGCAAAACTTGGATTCCCTTCACAAATCACAACGTGAATTCTACCTCCAGTAGGTACACGAAATTCCATATTATCCACCAGCCGTTAAACTATCTAGTCTTCCCGTGGTTGTGGAAACATCATAGTGAATGAAGCAAGGGAGCAAGTAGAAGCTAAGCCACGGGGAATGAAATGAAATCGTGATGTTGAGTTGGCCTACTAGTTCTTCAGAAAACCTCAACGAAATACCACGTCTCTCGGCCCATGTAATTATCGCCCGCAGGACAGAGACAATGTGGCGCCAACGACCAGGGTCCTAATGACTGTTAACGACTCACCCTCTGAACTGTTTTGAAACCTTACTGGTTGCCTACTAACAGCTCCGGACGAACAAGCACAATGAGCCTGTAGTTAGCATTTTTCGTCGGTTTGAACGTGAGTATAATTTACAATCCAACTCAATTTATAAATTTGCCACTTCACATGAAAACGACTGTTATTTTGGCCTTCCTGCTTGCCTCGAATTTACGGTTAACGAGCATATGGGCGTATACCGTAAGTTATGTACTCCCAATACATACACTTAGGTAATCCAGCGCGATGCATTGCCTAGATACGCTTATCATTTTCGTTGCCCAAATGGTTGGAAAGATTTCCCCTTCATCATACACACTTTTTACTAAACAGTGGAATGGTTACATAATTCAGTCATTAATTACTTTCATTTCATTGCCAGTTTACCAAAAATCACTCCGCCGGTACCTTTACTTGGGTAACCGTGAAAGACATTAAGCTAGAGAGCTAGGAAATCGATGAGTGTTTGAGCATTCACATCAAAGATGCATAATTCCAACTTCACAGTGAATTTTGAAATGTTATGGCTCGTCTTTTGCGCAGTACGTTCTAGTCTAGGCTAGAAATAAAAGTTCAAAATATGAATGGATAAATTTCGCAACACCCTTTTTGACCAGCACTTTTTAAATTTGGTTTAATACAGTTTGTTGCTTTTAGTAATAAGGTGATACCATCTGTCTTTATAATGCACTGAATTGTTGAGGTGTATGCCACCGGTGTGAAGAAAAACTGAAAAGAATGCGCGCTATTTTTTAAAGGGTAAGCACAAACTTAATAAACTCAAATTGGTACTATTTGAAAAGAAGACTGTACAATTGTTCTCTGCAACCTTTAGTTAAAAAGATGAAGTGGAAAGTAGTCTATAAAAGCTGTACCAAACAAACGCGTTTAGTTCCGCAAAACTCATACAGTAAACATTGAGTTAATTTTTCCAGCTAAGACTGGGGTTGAACTACGATGATAGGAATGAGGTGGTGAATAAACACATTACCTTTAGGGCAGATATGTAGTCTAGAACTGGACGACAGGGGAATTACTATGTAACAACTACGGAGGACAACACTGCGGAGCCAAAAATTATGAAGTCATTTGCTACTTTTGCGGTAAGTTCATTGTTGAACGCTAAATCTTAAACTGTTCTGTCTTAGATCTGCCTTTTAAAAATTCGGTGCGGAGACCCCGATATTCAACAAAAAAGTATCAAGGCAGTAATATGCAGTGGAACCAAACGGGTGTTCATCAAGCAGTCATGTTTCATTTTTGTTTTATGAAACGAGTTCATGCTGCAGAAAACTAATGGCGAAAGTGATAACGGTTCGACGTTTGACATATCTAGGCACCTCAGTCGGCCATACTAAAAACCAGACTTCAAAGAAGTCCGGGCACCAAAATGGAGTAGCCGATCGTTCTACAAGCTCCGTTTTGTAAGTGCTCGTGATATACCGCCTATTACCCAAGAACTAATAAAAGTGAATAGAACGGTGTGCCGTATAACATTAGTAAGAAGTTTCATTGACCCGTACGATTTTCGGCGAGCTAAAACCAGAGTTAAATTGAAGGTGGCAGTGAACTCGAAAGGCGTGAACAGACCCACTTGGACGTCATTTCTAACGAACGTTTGGAACCACAAAGCGACTTTTTATAGTTTATCATCCATTACACTGAAAAAAACGTGACTGCCAAGGAGAAGTATATTCAAGTCTATTTCACATCCGTGGGAAATGCAACGTATTAGGTTAGAGCAAAGTTGAGTGTGCACTACATGCCACTTTCGTCCAATATGTTCTCCACGTATATCGCCACATTAACCACACTCAAGTTGCTAAGTTCGATTACACCTACATCGATGTTGTCCATGAAGCCTACAGTGCACTCTCCTATCGGATCAAATGGCCAAGATGTCTCGACTTAATGGTGTTAAAATTTTGGCGACTATGTGTTATTGCAAAGCTCAGTTAATTGGTTTCAAAATTCATGACAGACCTGCTGTGGTGAAACTCACAGTTGGCAGGCTGCTTTCTTCCGAAACATTACGGATGGATACTTTACACAATATGCTCTCCTCAGTTTCTCATCCCGTAAGTCACATATGACAAATAGCCAAGGCCAATATTTTCACTGCTCTCAATCAAACACAGTGGTTAGTCCAACTCAGTACTTATGCATTAATATTGTACTCATGATCCACCTTCAAAACCTATGCGCCACCAGTGGCACATTGCCTAAGATAATAAAAGAAGTAACTCCAGTTAGAGACACTAACAGCTAAAGGGGGAAGAAAACCGTTGACCAAAAACAGTGTATTTTGCATTTTTAAGGTCTCGCCATCCATACCTTTTTATCCTTCTTTGTGCTATTATTCAAGTGTTTCTTTGACTGTGATGATCTTGTTGATCTCTCAGGTGGACTCTATTTTATGGGGATGGTGTCAGACATAAGTCGCATACATTGCATATGTATGCGCTCGGTGTATACACATATTGAAAATACATGTGAAGGTTTGTATCAATGCCAATAGATACATCGTTATATACTACACTTTGTACGTGTAACATTACATTAAATAATGTGTTATGCGCACAGGTATGTAATACGTATTCCAGGTATGCTACACACTGCATATACAATGTAGACCATAGAAAATGTGAGTTGACCATACAATAAATTACGAATATTCTAACATATATATGTATCCAAGTGTCCACTTATTTTCCAGAGTTCTGAAAATTGTTGCAGCGTTGCCAAATTTCATTCTGTGAGCTTCATCTGTTTGTTCCGTGCAGACAATCAAAGCACAAAGGACTTAGGTAGGTATGCCAGTGTGTTGTATAACTCGAATGATTGAGTTTATGAAAGACTCCCCAAACAACACAGTTTCACTTCAGAATGAAGCTTGTGAGGGCAAGTGTTCCGAGAAATTAGGTTATGCATAGAATCCCTTCTTGGCGCAAAATGTCTGTGAAACTTGTTAGTAAAGTGTTACAAGTTGCAACGGTTCAACTGATATTTCAGTACAACTTCTTATGCTGTTGCTTTTAGTGTATACCTCATATTGAGTTGTTCTGTTGCAGATTACTCGCAGTAAGTAAGTTAGCACTCACGGGACTGTTTTATTTAAGCTTACTGTTGACGTGGTTAACAAAAATGTATGTAGAGGGATGAGGTCTTCCTAGTTCAGCATTAGGCTTTTTTTGAGTCGAGATTTCAAGCGAGTGATCCGTCTCTCGTAAAGTTAGCCGCTAATTGTTTGCCTATAAATTTTCACGATGAATTCCTATTTAAGTCCGTGTAACTAGGGTTGTATTCCCCATGGTGGCAACTGAAGCTTTCAGACCCGAAAGTAATCTTCAGTATATGAAAATGTTCACGATATTGAAGGCCACGGTAAACGTTGGTCGTTGGCAGGTATCATTGCCTTGAAGCCTTCCTTTTGCCATGTCGATGTTGTGTTATCAGAGGTAGATACAAGATTCAACCCCGTTTGCCTAATCTCCGAAAAGCAGACTTTGGTTCTATGAGGGCCGCCATAGTTCGTTAGCCGCACTTGATCATGGATGGAGATTGCCTAGCATAAGTTCCGCAACCACACCGTGTCCACTTCAGCACTCTGCATGCCCCACTCGTCTGTTAAACGCGTCGACCAAACATCTCAGTCGACTAACCAAGGGGGTATGAAGACGATCTGGAGGTGAATGAGTGCTTGGAGGGTATACTTTGGCGTTCCCTTGATGACCACTTTCGAGGTTTTTAGAGTAGCTTGAGGTGCTGCAAGCAGTTTCTCAGAGCTGTAAGGTTGCGGTACGGAAGGAAAGTAGGCGACTGTTTCCGTTAACACGAAGCAATTAACTGGACGCGTAAGACTTCGTGGAAGGCAGTATACTATGGCACCTCTGTATATTGACCAAGCCGGAATTCCTACTCACTCTAGTTCCAATAAAGCATGCTGATTGCAGAATCCACATAAAAACACTTTCGGGCTCCAACTACAGAGATGAAAATATATGGAATGTCTCCTCTTACAGAGTGTGGGAATCTTTGAGGCCAAAACCTTTCGAGGACTGTGGAAGTTGAACACCACAAAAGTCTCTGGACCTGATAAGCATAGACCAACATTACCTCGTGAACTTGCGGCAGTTCTACGCAGCCTTCCCTTTCCGGTATTTTGGCAGTCACTTGAAAACACGGCCCTGCACATGGAGTGGATTGTGGCGGTCTTGTTTTCCACATTTAATAGGAGGGATAAGACGACAAACTATTGACCTGTTAGCCCGATTGGTATGGTGGCAAAAATTCTTAAACGGACGGCATGAGGGAAGGTCGAAGCTCATCTGCCCGGTTTTGAACTCCTCAGCGCAGTCCAGCACGGACTCGGGTGTGAACACTCGTGTCACACCAACATTCTTCTTACGAAGCTAGAGTCGGCGAAAGCAATGTATCGGGACCGCACCTAAATGTAGTTTTTATTGGCGTTAGTAAGACCTCCAGTAAGTTACTGCAGCAGGGGTTGCGTATGAAACTACACTCCTTCGGTTTAAGGGGGATGATCTCACAATGGATGTCTGCGTATCTCCAAGGCGGAGAACAGTGTGTCCGTGTAGGAGGCGAATACTCCCCCGACATGTTGTCATGAACGGGGTGCCGCAGCGTTCGGTTTTGGGTTCTCTCTCGTTCTCGCTTCACATCGGTGAACATCTAGATCTCCTGAAGGAGCTTTCAGTGCCGGTTGCGTATGACTTCACAATGTCGCAGCTTGTGGATAATTTTGATGGATCAGAAGCTTTGCATAGGGTCCTGAAGCAACCTTTGATTTGGTCGAAAGAATGACGACGGCCAATAAACCGCAAAAGATATACAACATTACGCATTGTCTCTGCTGTTACTACCACACACATATGTACTAGAAGAAACGGAGCTGCCTGTTGTGAGTCAGTAGGTGAGATTTGTTTTCACTATCTCCGGCAACTTCAAGGCCGATAGTAAATAGCACCAGGCTGGCAGTAGAGACCTTCGTGAGTTGTGGATGTTTCGTCGAACCTTCGGAATACTGACCGGATATATGTTTTTTAGGCTTTTTACTGCGTCTGTGAGGCCTCACTTCTAATACTGCGTTCTGACGAACCCATCACGTCTAATGCATAACAAGGTAGCACTAAAACAGGTGATGCATATGAGCACTCGCCTGAAGCACTATGTGAATGGCCCGTCATACTCACAAAAATTTAACAACCTGTGCACACATTTGCCGTTTAATCGACAACTACGAGGTTATTTGATCCTTACTTACCGTGCATCAACCCGCCTCATTGGTCCTGACCTCTCTGGTCTGTTTGTGCCGGTACAGCTGCAGTTTTTCCGTAGACACCCTTCAAAAGTAAAAAAAGCCTTGGTCTGACCACGTGGGAGCTGAATCCGGCCTATCTCGACACGTCACACTCCACCGGAATGCTCCTTCGAATGATGTGGTGATTGCCAATTCAGTCGCAGAATTCGGGCGTAAACCTGATGATCTTTGGCTGCACCCTACTCTTTTTCCACGCGGTTGGTATTCCTCTTCTCGATTCAGGTTATAAATTTATTCCTTACCATTTGCCCCCTTGTTCGACTTCCTCTTTAGCCCTTGCTATTGACACCTAATCCATCTAACCTCATACCATCCCCTCCATGTTAACTTAATTTACTTTTATGAGTAGAACGGTGACCGCCGTATAAATCACGCGGATATTACTGGTGAGTCCTTAGTTGGATTCACGATTGCAAACTCAGTTGACTTGGTTTTGTTTGGCCGTACTTAACTCTTGCTTCGAATCCAGCGAAGTGAATTTGTAGGAGAATCCATGGAAGACACTCCCAAAGTTACAATCTCATCTGAGTCCGAATAAAAATCTGATTTATAGTGATTCATTGAACGTTCGGTGCGTACATTCAGGGGTTATGTGTATTGCGCAGAACGTTGCATCTATCACAGCAACCTATAAGAGGCACATCAACACAAATGAAACGTATAAAAAATAATTTCAAAAACCAACATCAAAGAAACAGCATTGCAACACCAAGCGGAAAAACAAATAGAGCTCGTACTTGAACAATTTGAACGGATTTTCATACTGTCAGTCGATTTATGCTCATTTGATGGCCTTAAACCCGTATTTCATTTTAGACACATTGTGAGGGCTAATATGACCACATAAAACTATCGTATGACTACAGCATCCTTTAGAGCATTCTTTCCCAACACAAAATGGATAACCTATTGTCAGAGACAGTTAACAAATTCGGAGAAACAGTATTAGACTTTTAAACCTTAGCCGAATACGATGTAGCACGATGCATAATTTGATCACTTTAAGCGACTTGTTAGGTCACTTTAGTTGACACACGCTCATTTTACTTTGGAAAACTTGTCCTCACGTGCCCAGTGAAATTTACTACGGTCACATAATACCACCAAATGATAACAACCAACTTTACTAACACGGAAAGAGACGGTATCTTGAAATTTTGAAAATGGACACTAAAGTAGAACGTTCAGTTAAATGTGTTAAAAAGCGTACCTACTGTCAAGCAGTATTCAACAAACATCTGGGTAACTTAGAAACGTAAAGGGACGAGCAACCTAATCCGTAGTAGAACATTAAACAAGAAGGGTGAGCATTCAAGTCTGTCGTATATTTACATATTTATAAAGGTATAACCTTTATATCTAGTGAGCTGCGACTAGAACAAAACAAGCATTTCGCAGACTGAAATCGCTATCCTAAGTCTAGCAGTTTTGTACCCCCATACTCGTCGTGAAACATGCAGTAGGGTGCTACCAGGGAATTAGGCTCAAATCACGTGGTACGCAGCGCGGTTTATTGAATTATAAGTGCGTTTACGCTGAAACCCTGAGTATTACTGGGGCGTTTTAAAAATGTATTCCCACCCCCACAAGTTACCTACACTATAGCAACTCCTAAAAGGTGCCTCATTAACACAATGTGCGTACCTGATTTTTGAAATCGGAATTCCCGGTTTCGGAAGGAACACATAATCACGAAATTTAACTATATCTAAATGTACTAGAATGCAATGCATAATATAAACGCCGTAAATGGTTAAGACCGTCACGGTGAGACTGGACCTTGACGTGGTGTGACGG
>QNGE01002280.1:57601-120064 GCA_008508345.1 Paragonimus westermani | reverse complement strand
TGATATTTCTACTACACAGCCTGTGAACCGAAGTTTATTGCATAGTTCACCAACTCATCCTGAATACATATATAAAGAGGTTAAGGGCAGAATGCTGTATGTATGTGCTTACTGTTGTCAAACTTGGTCTTGCAGCAGATTGTCGCGCTTTGCTAGCTCCATTCACTTGGTAGAGGCTGGTTTTCGAAGATATCCGGTGATTCAGATAAAACCCAATTGTGAAAAACCATGGCTCCGGCTGGATTCGAACTGGTGGCAAAGACAGCGCATTCAAACACAGTAAGAGCTCTACTAGCGAAGCTACGAAGCCATGCCAATGAGGTCAGAACCATTGTGTGTACGAATCGGAACAAACAGTCAGGAAGTGTTTTGCAAATGAACTGAAATGTCTCATGGCTAGCTCCATTGATAGAATTACAATCCATCTGTCTCGGTTGCGACCGGCACTAATAGACGACTTATTTTATCTCGGAGACAGAAAGATCAGTTGATGATGTTAACGTGAACGATACAAAAGCTGTAACATCACCGTTGTGGGAAATTGAACAGATGATAATCTGACCGGATGATCTCTTATTTCAACGTTTCAGTCAATCTCCACTCAATTTTTCCCTTCAAGCTGTTTCGGACCTTTCAGAGCCCGATAAACTAAAATCACAAGGCCATGGATAGTATGTTTGAGCCCTTCAGAACAATCGTAGAGGCCATAATTCCAAGTGAAAAAATATCGATATTTTTGCATGATTTTCACTGACCGGCTATCACAGGTTGCTATCGTGTTGGGTGAGCAAGTTTCAATGCGCCTTCGCACTGGTCCACGCTTTCTCAATATTGGAGCCGATCCGTGCTTCTTTATGAAATCACCGCGCTGTATGGTCGGAGAACTTTGCAGAAACTACATTCCTGCATACTTCCGGCAAAATGACGTTTCAACTAATATGCCATACTGCCCCATTAGTGTTTAACGTGAATTCGCACGCTGCTTGAGTCACCCTTACGAACTTGGTCTTGGCTTGAACTTCGAATTCACCGAGTTCGAGTCGAACCGCTGGTTTTGCTAAATCCCACTGATTTCCCGTATGGCATTAATTGTTGTCTTGCCGACCGTTACTATTACCGGAGTTCCGACCCCAGACAAGAATGATTACTGAAAATTGTTTAAATATTAACGGTCTTTGGGTTATTACTCGTTCTGCACGTTAGCCCAGATGGCCACAGGTCACCTCCGATTATTAGTTTGGATTGGCTATGGCTACGAAAGTTCGAAATTGTGTTCATGATGACTTTTGATGCTCACTTTAAAACGGAACTATCATGACCGCTTTCGTACTTGTTTGGACTCACGAGGCAGAGATAGTCCGAATGAGAGACTGAACCCGGAACTCTTCGCGTTAGGAGCCGAAGTTCTCAACTGCTCGGAGACCAGTTCTGTGAATATCGCGTGCGACAGAGGAATTTTTATATGCAACTGAGTTATTCCTTCATGCAGAACAAAGCACCTTTTCTTGTTTTACCGGACTCTGTCTTATGAGTGTCATCTTTTGACAACTGAAAACAGACCTGATATACATGTTCAGGGCGCCAAACTGACTCTTCGGACAAATGAGTCATCAAAAACATTCGCCAGAATACGCTTGCATTTAGCCTTCCACTGATGCCACCGGTCATCTGTTTGTTTCTCTGCATTTTATCACCTGCCTGCGATATGGTTGACGGGGTGCGGCTGGGTTGTTCTTATTTCAAATTATCCCATTCTTCTCATGTTTACAGCGTTGCAGTTGCTGAATTCTTCCAGTTATTTTATCTCAAAAATTTCACTTTCAGTCGACTCATTTTTCGATTCCGAATGACCACAGAAATTCCCGTGATCCAGTTGGCGAACAGTAAAACTGATTGACCAAAGCAGTAAACCCGTTGTTTCCGAACACGAAAATTATTTTTTAAGAAGAGAAATCGAACTGATGTTCTCTTCTGAACATCCGGATACACACGAAATTTGGTTCCTTTTTCAGCCAAAAGAAAATCTGTTCATTTCATGCAAATAAAGCTGAGCTTTGAACGAACATATCCTAACGGTGTACGAATACATAGCAAAGTTGATTTGTCTAGTTTCAGCGAGGATAGTTAACCTGTGCAGTTTTTTAGAATTTCAAGCTGGCAAACGAAGAGAAAAAAGCAAATAGCATGGTCGACGAAAGTGTCACCCTTGAAGAATGTTTTGGGTGACCAGTTAGCCAGGTAACTGAAAAACGGCCATATTTAGCACACATTGCACTGTTCAGCTGTGTGTACGACAGTGGTTGTTGCGACTTCCAGCGCTTGAAAGGAGAACAGTGTTAAAATTTGCACAGCATCTCAACGTAGTTGGTTGGAGATCGGAAGGATCCTGACACATCTCATAAAATTTACGAATGCTCATAAGTTACAGCGCGCACTACCTGGAGATGGCTTGTCGATCTATGGTTGCGCGGCTAGGTGAGCGCATTTCAGAATGGCTGTGTCCACAGTAAGAGCTGGTATGTGCATATTTTTATAATGAAGAGAAAACAGTCTCTTTCCACTAGTAAACCGGACTAAAGTCAAAGACACATCAAGCGTCCCTGCAGCTTTCGGTGTGTTGCCCAAAAACAAGGGGACGTATCCTACAGTTTGCAGGATGCTGTCACTTGCGCTTATGCACCGTCCTCTGTGCGTTTACAGACAGACCGCGTTGACGTTGATACCACCCTGAGCCGAAATGGTTAGTTTTAGAAGGCCCATCTAACTACTGCTCAGTATACATGTGCATGGCTTTGTCTCTACAACTCATATCAGATGTTTGATATAGTCACAATCGTGCAGTTCGCGAATAACACGCGTCCTAGTCAGAGGTCTACCAACTAATCAGGCTGCCTACTGGATCCTATACAACAGCTGACCAAGAAAAATCCTGTGAGCCATAACAATCGCTTGGTGGACCCTCTTGTTATGGTTAACACCTATTGCCCTACTCTTTCCTGAGCTTTTGAGGTATGGGAACAGAAAGTGTTATATGAGACACGATCAATTGGAAAATTCGGCGAGCCATCAGATTCGTTACCGTCGGCACCGTATGGGTCCAGGCGGGAAGTAGGATGTCAACTTGGCTCGTCACTTTACCTTGCACGTTCCGGCAAACTTAAGGTTAATATGTGTTAAGTGTTTGAGCAGTTGTGCCAGCTAACCGCATAGAGTTTGTTTTTGATTTCAGCGTCGAAGTTCTCAAAGCAGTGGTATTCTTTTGGCTGCTGCCGTTCGTATTAGATTTGGCAAGGATCCGCTGCTTCCACCATCCTTCCGAACATTACTGGGGTGAGCCGTTTCTTTCGTAAATCGTCGCAGTCCTATTTCAGGACAAAAGTATGGGGTTCAAACAGTGGTCGGATATATGGCGGAACGCGTTTTGAATGGTGCTAAAATGCTCTTTACGTGTAGACGTTGGCTGCACACCAATGCTTGTTCTCGTAATTCTCTTCGAAGGCAAGCAAGCACTCTTAATATTTTCCACTGATGCTTCCAAATTTTTAGATTGTAGGCACAGCAGGTTGTGGGGGTCGCATGTTGCGGGCGAACAGTTCGCATACGGCAGCAAGTCATGGCTGTTATGTTCGTCGGCTATAATAATAATAGGATTGCACTAACCAGGCCTACTTACCTTGCTGGCATTGACTCCTCAACTGTCAAACAGGCGAGCCCTCGTCAACCCCAGCAGGAAATGAACACGCATTTCACAACCACTTCCTTTACATATTGCAACACATAAACGTGGTTCTAACCCGAAATACAGAGAAGTCGTTAATGTATCCATAGTTCCTGGTTTTCTGCTACCATTGCACTTCTACGGGGCTTCAGCTAGCTCATTACGGTTACCACACCACAAATGGCTGCAATAATTGTTGTGGGCTGAGTTACCTAGAGAGGAGGACTATTCGGGTTCTCAACAAAAGCCTTTTGTTCAAAAGCCTATGTTGTAGTGTATTGCCACTGGTTTTAGTCCAGTAAAATATAGTAGCCTTTTTCCAATTCCCCAACCTGGAGGACCAGGAGAATGTGGTTTTTCAGACATCTACCCATTAACTTGTCTGGCATGAGCGACTCTTCCGGTTCGACTAGCACGTCGTCGAATTTAGCCCAATATGACATTGAAATGTGCAAGCCGTCAGTATCCCGCAGTCCAATCTCGACCGTCCCGAAGTACTATATAGTCCATGGAACTACTGACCCATCCCCTATTTGGCCTTCAAAAACTCCCGACCCTCGTTCCTGTAAATTCTGTACAGATCCCACAACATATATAACAAATCAGCAACACAGTTCGAGTAAGTCCCATCTCTTATCATCCAGTCGTTCTCGTCCGCTTGCTTAGATGTAAAGGGTGACTCAATGCAAATGCCTTCAGCATTCTCGCTGTGCAACAGATTGGTCAACAGACCGCTCTCGCACGGACGTTAGACTAGGTGAATGTCTATATCTACTGCGCTTCATAGACAAGAATCTCAAACAGCTGTCAACTTCGAAATGTGTTTTGCGGTCTCAAAGTGCAAAGTGCTTTCGCAAGACTGCTCTAGATTTAATGTCGGATATTGATACTGTGAAGGTTGTTTAGTTTGTGTACCTAAGAAGTTGCGTCAACCTCAGTCGAGATGTACGGAAAGAAGTAGAAGCGTGTACTTCCAAAGCTGGGGTGACGTTCACCCATTTTAGATATCTTTGGCGACAGTCACCTTTCTGAAACCTATGGGCTGTGCATATAAGGTGACCATGACGACTGTGCTCCTTTGGGACCATTTGGGTTAGAAGTCAAACCGTTTTCCTAGGTTTATTTGTTGACGTCTACGTTCGATCGCTTGTCAGGTGGCATCAACGAGTAAACACTGACAGGGTACGAAAGCAGGCATTTGGTAGTGGCTGCCCAATGAGTTGTTTTTTTTCGCTCTTTATCCTTGTACAGGCTCGGCTGTTTGGGCTGTGGACCAACACTGAGCGATCTACTGGCCCAAGTTGTGAGATAGACAACATAACCCGGTGTTTATAAATGGAGCCGTTCACCAAGGGGTTACGATCTGTCTGTCGGATTGGGGTCGTCGCATCTCACAGAGTCAGTGGCTGGAGACTAGGTGAGGTGATGGTTAATTGGGCATAGTGACGTGAATGTTACGGTTATCGTTCGGTCGGTTTGTCTACGAATTAACTGCCCTTGACGCTTGGAGGTGAAACCCGTAGGGAAGGTGATTTGCTGATGACGCCTTACTTCTCCTTACAGCTCGACTGTATTTCTAAGTGGTGGCACCAGTTGTAGACATATTTTTAATTATCAGGTCCTCTTGATGTATTATCTCTCTTATTGACTAAAGCATGTTCCCTTCATGGTCGCATGGTAGTTGAGTGTCAACGAAAACCACCGACATACTGTAGCCTTTGATGCTGCTGCTGCTGCTGATGACGATTGGAAATTATCACTGGAAGTGTCTCTACCTCAGCTACAGATAGTACTTCACCTACTGCCACGTGAATCGTGAAGCAGGCATTATTCTGCACAATGAATTTGCTTAGGGTGTTATTTTGCATTTTCGAGTGGTATAAATACCAGACCGTTTTTGGAAGAAGGTTATTGTCATAACTAAATCTCGCTGAAGACACGTGAATCACCGGTACGAGCAACAGTGAACGGATAACGCGAATAGAAACCCCTTCCGATTGTTTTCCACACTGCGGACGAGAAAAACCAGAGAAAACGGACAAGCGGACTTCGGATAGGCAGTGTAATTAGCTACCATACGCTTTGCGAATTTATACGGGAAACTGGTCGGTATTTATAGAAAATCATTGACTTTTTGGTCACATTAGCGCGCGAAGAAATATTTGAAGTCCATGCCGGTGGACATCTCAGTAATGGCTTGAGATATCTGACTTCAGACAACGGAATCGTGTTCTTCGTGTCAGGTTTACCCTGGCCCTAACAGTTACACTACGTTGAACCTCAGGGCAGCTGAGGGATATCTTAGCGGTTATGTTACTTAATAATGGCTAGTGTAAGATCGAATCCAAAAACAGTTCGCAGAGCTATATCACACAGTCGTTGAGAGAGATCTGAATTAAACGAGTACGGAGATCAAATTGGATATCGGATAATGTACTACCCTCGGTAGAGGGCATATTGCAAGGGGTGTAGTGGTCAGAACGAGTTTCTGATTAGCTTAAGTAAATGCAAGTGTACTTCACTGGGCTATCAGTGACAACAAAACGAACAAATGCAACAGGATAGTTACAGGAGTTTTGACAAGTTACATTAATAGAAGAGTTTGACTCACAGAAGGGCTTCAAGAGGACCACCACAATATTCTAAATTACCAATATCCGGGAAGCGAAAATATTCCGGAATCACCGTGGACGGTTGAAACCCGGTCGACGCTGCGACGAAGTTCGGAGTACAGCGCAGCTAAAAAAATTGGGTGAGAGATTCGTGTAGTATCATCAAACAACTGCGCCACAGGTAGAAGAGCAGACCGGCGTGCATGCACAAAAACTTTATTGTAATTGCAAGATCATTTTAATCAGTTCGAATAACATGCAGAGATTACGTAAAAACGTTGTTCTACAGGAGTGAAGCGTCGGTAGTGAACAAAACCAAGAAAATCTCTACAGAGGCACACTTATTTGTGAATCACATGGGATGTATATGGTCTAGACGTGGCATCAAAACCAACGAAACACGACAGATTTTGCTTCAGTCAACCAAAAAGTAACCTGGTTATCACATTCTTTTGTGTTGAAAACTTTTTGACACACATTTGGTCTGTTAGCTTCGATGTTCGTTACCTCACTGAACTTCGAGTTTTTGTTGCATAACATCACTGAACTGGTTAGCGGGGTTAAACAAATAACCTATCGGTTAAACATCTCCAGCAACCGACTATATTACATTCCTTGTCATCTGGATTGCAATGGAGTTGTGCTGTGTTATCTTTGGGATATATTTTGTCATCCGTTGTAGTGTGCACTGACCTATTTTTTCCGATGTGATTATCCTCGGCATCGTGAATGAATTGGTCAATAACATGGAAACGGATAATTCAGATAGACGTTGTAGTTGGACACGTAAGTTTATCTTTTCGAAAGTTGGTATTAAGAGGTATCGTACACCTCTATGAACCTTCTGCATCGTACATTGTAAGCCTATACGCATTGGCGAATGGTGTATAGAGGGCAGTGTCCAGCAGTTTCTCAGTCGCCGGTCACGTGTTAGACCCAAATCATTTGACTTCCCTGAGAATTATCTGAGTACTTAGACGGGACTTTAAAGGTACACTGCAGCGTTTAGTCACAAAGGCCATCCAAATCACAGTTGTCAAAATCCCGTCAGTATGCTGGTTTAGTTTTTCTGACACTGGTTGATCCTGGACCGAACAAAACGAATTGCATTGAGGGCTGGATTAATTGATCTCTTCAACGGACTAGGAGACTGATGTAACTTTTTTTTTTGCTTTCACGCAGTTACCTCTTTGACAATCGTATCTGGGTGATTTTACCAAATTCACCATACACGTCCACAGTTCTTCGCTAAAAGCAATTTCAATTTAGCGCTTGTCTCTGTCTTTGGACGTCTGGTTTTATTGTCGTATAACATATTTGACAATTAATTACATAGTTTCCGACCAGAGGAAATTTACGGGCGTTGTGCAACTCTTGCGAAAAACGTAAATCCGTCGCAGAAAGAAACTCAAACTACAGAAGACAGGAAAAAATCAAGGAGATGATTTTTCAGAAACGCTAGTAGCTTTAACGTCATTCAGACACTTTATGAACGATGTAGACCAGTGGCCAATTATTTTTCAACCCTTCTCTACTGAGCGCCCTGCATTTAAGTAGCTTATCGTGCCGTTGGTATCATGACCTTCAAGTCCAACATACGGTTGAGCAACACTCGTCAGAAGGCTGCAGAGCTGGAGAACCAAGAGCCATGCTAACTCGTAACAAAAGACTCCTGCCAGCGCTCTACCTGTGAAGGTTTGTAACGGTTCATTGCTGCATAGCACGTTCTCTGTACTTGTTCCGCTCTTCCATCCGGATGGGTGTTCAGTTCAATTGTGATGATCTCTATTATAGTGGCTCATTCCCCACCCACTAGTGTGAAGTCATGGTTACAAGAAAATATAGGTAGGAAAGTGCGTCTTTCTATTAATGCTACTCTGGATGTGTGTGGCGACTTTATTATGGTGCGCACACTGAGCTTTGTAGGTCACTGCGCAGGACTGGATCACATGTAGGACTTTTCGTCACACTTTGTCGGCCCCGACTATTAAGATCCACCACTTGGTCCCTACTTCGGAACCTGCAAATTTTCTGGCTAATTGTGTTAAATCATCCTTCGAATGAAGACCTGTTGGAAGATCCTGTTTGGCGGCGCAATTAATTAACTCGGAACTGATTGCCAGATCTTTCTCGTTCTCTGACAAATTGTTTCCAGTTTGCTTCGCTTCACTGAGCGATGTCACCTTTTAACCGTTTACCACCCTAGGGCGAGGGTTTCGAGCGATGCAAAATTCCACCTTAAAGAATTACCCTGTTCAAGTGAACACTACCAAATGTACTGTCCTTCTTAGACAGGAGAAAACCGGGGTGGTCAAGCGGATGACTTGTATTGGGGAACGCTACTACCGTATCTTTGGGCTCACAGTGAAAACGGGACCGTTTTATCCAGCGCTTATTGCGTCTTGCCGTGAAAGATACTCGGGACCATATAGTGAATTGATTTGAGTAATAGATGCTCATCAGCTGATCATTCTGTTGGAACATGATCGGGAGCTTGAATGTGTGTTTCTGACTAACAACTGCGCATTTCTTGTGGTTAATCGCGATGTAACATCGCCAATGGAAGTAGGTGCTGAGATAGCCAAGTTGATTTCCGGGTCCAGGTGCTTGAAGCGTTTGGTGCTGAAGGTATATGAGGATCTCGAATAATTATCGCAAACGTGAGTTCCTTATCGATCTTGATTATCGGATTAAATGACTTCCGGGGATCGCAAGTACAGTCTTCGTACGCTCCGTTTTCTTCCGTAGACTCACGCATTATAAGCAAGTTGTGTTAGGTCATACTTATAGGCAATCCCACCAGATGTTTTGTTGTCAACAGAGGCGTCGACGGTGTTGTCAACAGTCTGGATAACTTAATCTAGTATCATGATTAACAAATGACAGTAACGGATCGCCTTATCAAACGCAATCGAAGTGCAATGTTTGGTCACTAAGTTGGACTGCAGTTTTTTTACAACACGGAGGAGGTCAGTTGCATGGGAGTGTCAAAACCCCAAATTTTTTAATCGAATGTATTATGGTATCATGCTGTTTCGAATTAAAGGCTTCGGATACTGGTGAGTGTCGTGAAATCTGAATGAGAGGCATTCCAGAGACTGGGCTGCGTTAAGGATGTCTTTGCACTTGAAGAACCGATATGTTTAGCCTTTATCAGCGAGTCACTGGCGTCCAATAGAAGCTTTACAGTGGCGTTGGTGGATTCTAGCGTGAAGTGATCGAGAAATCCTACTCAGGCAGTCAACCGGCTGGATGATTTGGTGGATCCCATATGACACAGTTGGTTGGTTGGGTAACTAGGTCCAAATGTGACAATTCTGAGCTCCCGGCGTGGCTTCGTAACTCAACTGGTAGGGCATTTACCGTGTTGGCGCATGCTGTTTCTGTCACCGGTTCGAGTCCAGCCGAAGTCCAAATTTTTCGCAGTTGGGTCTCTTCTAAATTACCAAATCTGCCAGACTACTTATCAGTAACATAGAAAGTAATCAATACCCTTTTTTCATTGGTTATAATCCCACTGTAGTCATAAAGATTGTGCTTCTAGTTGCTAGACCATTTACGCAAAACAGTGCGTCTGATCAGTCCTAAAATGAATCTCCCTTATTGTGTTCTACTGTAATCATGACTGGTAACGTACTAATCCACCTTGCAAACGGTTTTGGGTAAATGTGCAGCATACTCACCTCGTTTTTCTGTGCACTTGCAACTAAATTAGAAAGTTCATACGGTTTGAAACGTCGAGTTCCCTTGATCCAGTTCATCAACACACTATTGTTTTGTCAACGTTTCGTTTACTCTTGTCAGTTTTACACGTAATGTCATTGATACTATACGGTGAGCGCATGCTGTCGTACGATCAGGAAAAAAATAGCTTTGCCTCTCCTTGAATATTGTTCGCATTATTTTGGTTTACATCCTGCATGTGCTCCATCCATTTAACATATGTAAAACAGTTCGGATTCATGAAATACCCTATAGGTGCACTTATAAATATGCTACTTATCTAACCCAGTCGTTTCCGGCTCATTCGGGGTTCTTTTGCAAAACCGGCATGGATGCAGATCACTTCCGATAGCCTAAGAGCTCTCTGTTCTACAAACTTTGTGAGTTCTCGAACCGGACTCACGTTCGCCTCATCGGTACGCCTCATTCGATCCATGGATAAACTACGTGTGCTACTGCGCGGCCTAAATAACAAGCTTCCTTTGAACATAACTGGGATTTCGGCTGTTTCGTCTGCTTTCCGTGATACATCAGTTTTTCCTCCTGTTTTGACGCTGCCTTCGGCTGCAAGGGAGATATCACGTCAGCGGAGGCGGTCGGCAAGTACGGGCAAACCGATGATGGTATCTGCTGCTGTTTTTCCACTTTATGGTAAGATTGGTGGTTTTATGGATCATTTGTGTGTGAGAATAGCCTCCATCTTCTTGCTTGAAAAGGTGTCTGCGTTATCGTGAATGTGGATTATGGACAACCTGTTGTTTTCGTGGGCAATAATAGGAGATTGTGAGCCACTTATACAGTTGTCAGTCACTCATTCTTCTTTGAATTAGACGCTTAATTTGCCTTCTGACGATTTGGAATATTTTGGCTCGATTAAGTGATAAGATCACGGTTGTTTTGATCTATGCACTAGCTTGTATCGGGGATTAGCGTATGTCCTTCCGCAGGCTACCCCAAAGTCACATGCCATTAGGACAGTGGCTACTGTGGCATGGAATGGCACAGCAACATATTCTTAAAAATGTCAAAGTTTCAAACAGCTTGTCTAAGCAATTCTTATCGAGCACACACGATTACAAAGGATTTTGGATTAAATGAGTTGTTGAACCTACGTCTATAAAGCCAGATTAGGATCACACTGATTGGTAGTAATCAGGACAACTGTGAAGCCGGTCAGTGACCTGTTTATTTGTGTGTGGATGTGTTATGTATAGATGAGCCACGTTGCCGGCATGTTGGCGTGTTAATCAGGTTAATAGTGAATAGGGTTCAGGCGGTTTACACATGGTTGGCCATGAGATGTGTGGGGCCTGTACGAATTTCCCTTAGGCGTACAGCTAGGGTCGAGTCTGATTGCGATCACCTCTGCCATCGATGTCGCTCTCGTCCTGACAGCTCCAGAGCGGTAACGGGACATTTTGTAAATAATTTTGAAAGCCCTGTCGATCGTGATTTGATTGTCTGGGTTGATCGACTGAGATCCGGTGGCACTCGCGTTGAGTTTCTTCACGCCATTATAAAGCCATCTCGGAAGGTGCTCACGAATCCTCAGTAATAGGTATCGGACGGTTTTCCCGACGTAACCGACTTGATACCAGCCGGTTAGAGAATCAACACAGAATGACGAAGAAAACCTAGGCACACTCTCTAGATGTGACACCATAGGTAAACAAGACACCACCTGTTTTCTGAGTTCTTTTGAGGTGGAAAAAAAACTTGCTTTGCCGTCTGGCCAATGAAGTAAAAAGATATGCACGCCGGACACCACAACGAATGAGTTACAACAAATCCGAGAGGTGTTGGGTTAGGGTGGATATCCTGTGAGATTTCTAGAGATAAATATGGAATTGGAAAATGCACAACCGATGATGAAAACAGTAGGGAAAAAGCCCATTTTCAACGATTTAACATTCCAAGGTGATGCTACCGGTGAACCGATTTGTTGTAGGTTGACAAATGCACTGGCCGAGACCCACCGCACTACACGGATGATCAATTCATTTAAGAGTCTACACAGTTGACGTGGCCATTACCGTTCTGATTTTATATGTAAGCTCAATGTATCCTTTGTAATAGTATATACTCGGTGTTAATTACCTAAACCAGCTGTTTGCCATTTTGACTTTTTATGAATATTCTCGATATAATGACGCGACTGGAATGTAGTGTTATCACTTGGTCCACATTTATAACAGCTGCAAACGAAATCGGCGATCATTTTACTGACATTTTATTTGGTGAATCATGAATTTTGAGCGTTTACTATCCTAGGGATACGGACATAAAGGTTCATATGTAAGGTGTCACACTGCTGCGTGCTATTTTCTTTCGCGATGTTGGAAAATTTATGGAGGCAGTTATTTCGTTCTTTCTGATTTTATCTATTTCAACCGACGGCTATTTTTGCGTTTCTACTTAGTGGTAATTACTTTGGAACAAGCTGGAAAGTGGCCAGATGATATGGAAGCCTTTTATCACATGAAACGTCTTCTGGTCATCCGCATTCACGAATTACTTTCACCAATGGGCATCCCATCGCATGTAACCCGGAATAACATGCTAGACATATTTCTGGTATGTGAATATTTGCATTAGATTTGGTCGCCTTCATTTCATTGTTTGTCTGTTAAGTAGAACTGTTGCGCTGTATTGACGAATGCCGTTTTTCCCAAGTTTTGTGGTGATCCATGCCCCTGGTGAACTCTTCATTTCTACAGAGGGTCAAACACTTTCAACCCTATTGGATCGTCCCCTTTGGTACGCGCTCTGTCGCTTGACCCTAAAACAAACGAGAAATCAGAAGAGACGCGGCTACACTGTTTATTGGACGAGCGAGACAAAACTTACGCCACAGAAGCTCTAGGTTTATAGGGCAAACGATTACCAGACAGACACGAAGCGAATCAAATGAGACAGTCATATATGGCAGTCAGGGAGTCAGAACAAACCACGTTACAGGGGTTAACAGAAGGCAGCTGCGAGGAAAGACACTGACCAGATAGCGCACAAGCGTTCGACCGCACACCTGCAATCTGATTGGCTGAGTGAGACCATACCAGCACCCACGATCATAGCATCCGAGCTGGGTCGGCCGATCGATGTGGCGTGATGCGTCCTGACTGTCTCGTTAGGAGTGCGACCCCTAACAAACCCCGTCTTCCAACAATTCCAGGAAGGGAATAAATTGCGCATTAACCGTTACGCCTGGGCAGCTGATTTTGTTACACCTTCTCACGCAATCCCACCGCGTGTTAACTGTGATGGGCGCCGATCACGTGATCCATTACTCGCCTTCCAGAATCTACGCCGATTTGCAGTCTCATTGAAACAACGGACTTATTTCGCAATCACAGCTGAGTCATGCAAACAGCACACAGCTATCAACATCAGTGGGCTGAAATTGACGGTGACTAAGCAGAATCAGCATTAGCAAGACTGTTGGGTTGTGAAGATTAGGGTGCTCCAGATAATGGGTTACAAAAGCGTTGACAGTGAGAAGGAAGACTAGAAGGTGGATACATGGTTCGGAAGACAGTGGGACTACATACGAACTTTCGGAATTGGGCGCCGGTATAGAGGATCGTGTGCATCCTAGAACTAGAACGGCGAATCCATATGCATCTACACCGACACTGTGTATATACACTGCGACAATGTTCGTTCAACAGAAGTATGCGATCCTGACGTCCTAGAAGCCATCTAAGTTTTGCTTGAATCCATGAGCATACGAACAGTCTTCACCACTAAGTGACCAAATCGCATCTGACATCACTTGGTTTTTATTCTCAAATCACGATTCACTTGTCAAACTCAATGCAAAGGTCGGAGTTTGGAAAGTGGGAAACTGCTCGAGTTGTGTCTAAATCATGCATCCTGAGTTGAAAGTTCCGTATATGGATAGAAAGCAATCTACACCTATTTTCGTACTGGTTTCTTTTGTATGCATAATAATTCATCTTTTGTGTAGTCTTAGGGTAGTAGAATTTCCCCATCGTATTTTCAGGGTATGGAAGTTTGTTTGTGATTGGTCTAGTGGTGTCAGGTTTTGCAGTCTTTTTGATTCCTGCACGCACTGGTTGCCGTGATACGGCGATCTCCGAGGTGTCGCCTGAGTTGTCAAAGCCGTCATGTAGTCCATAGGGTTGTAGAGTCCAGCCTGTAGAGGTGCAGAGAGTACGAACCAGGGTGCCTTCAGTCATCCTGTGACCTACAATACGAGTGCAGTCAAGTGTAAATGTATCTTGATAATCCAAATGAGTGACAGATGCAAATACAGTCGCATCACTCCCGATGCACATAAGCGCGTTATTGAGACTTTCGAAAGAGGCGATGATTGGCGCATGGTAGCTTGTCTAAATGGAGTCAATTGCAAGACCGCGTATAAAATGGCTCCATGTCGATTGCATCAATTACGAATCGCAACCTGACATAGGACACTGAAGTGAAGGTTTGGAAGAATCGGAAATCGACGTGATGCTGGAATGGATCTCGGCGAATCTGACACTGACTCGCATTTTGGAAAATGCGTGCGAAAGCAGAGTTTGCGAAGGAAGTATCGACAACTATTACCAGTCGATATTTGAATGGGCGGTCCATCATTGCGAATAAGCTGTGCCGAATTCCCGTCAACGTAAACACCAATGAGAATCGGGCGGTAGGATGGCACTTTGTTTATCGATTGCTGAAGTGCTATGCGAGCTCCAAGACTGTTTGCTGGAATGACGAAAGGAACTTCAGCTTGTTCTGTGCAAGGTCGATGGGACGTTCTTTGAAGAGGACGAAAACGTACATTTCAGTCACCAACAACAGAGTCCGAAACTTACATTTGATTGGAGCAAGGACAGAAAGTTCTATTAAGACCTGTACGGTGCGAAGGGGTGCCTACAACAATACTGAATGTAGACTGGTTCCGTGCACTGATGGATAGACTGAAGATCGGCGCAGTTATGTCAACAATAGTGATAATTTGTGACAATACCCCTTGCCATATTGATTTAGAAAGCATTTTTCCTGAACATGCTTATCACGGAGGGCAGCTATTGCGATTAGCATCGTATTCGCGAGAGTCAAGCAGCAGTTTCAGGTCCACTGTGATGCGTGGGTAACTGGTGATCCTGATCAAGTATTGAGCCAGCGGGAATGGCGCATATTTCTGGAACATGAAGTCCATTCTGCAATGAAGGACGTTACGGGGAAACAGTGTACCGATTTTGTCCGCCACACTGAACGATTCTGTGTGCAAGCGATAAAAGACGAAGACATGGGAGTACTGCTGTAAATGTCAATTCTTCCTGTGAATAATGAAAGCCGTATTCAGGACCAACTCCATGATGATTGGTTTCCTTTTTCATGTTTACAAATGTTTTTTTGGTTGGAGGGTGCGAATTTTTCAACTAGGCTCGTCATCACTTCGTCGCAGGATAAGCGTTTGAATAGCCTGAAGCAGATGTGCAAAACTGCGAAGCATACGCTTCATTAAAGCGGATAGTATGCCCCAATCTTGTCCAAAGTTCTAATTAATAAGCGTACCATTCCCCGGTGGCTTTGTAGTAATCATATTGGATAGGCGTAGCCGAACATATTTCGTTCGTACACCATCATATGCATTGCAACCAATCACAATGTATCGGAACACTTCGCGGAACAAGCTCGAGGTCTCTGGTGTTGTCGTATTTTGATCGTTTTTCAGTGTGGAACGTTCTTTTATGAATAATCACGAGCAAATACAAACGCACATGCATAATATCGCTATATTATGTGTATTTTGAATGTTTTTCAACGGGTAATTTTTGTACTCGCTCTGCGGACAGACGCAGTTGTAATGCCTCTTTCAACTGACAGGCACCTAATAGTATAGTAGTATAGTAGAAACATAAAACAAACGGATATTTCGTTTCATGTAGATAAAGTTTCACGACCATTCGATCGTTCAGCTGTATAGTACAAAGTAGGATTCTCTGTGAACGTGTTGACAATTGTTTGGGATCCGTTCAAATGCCTGGCTGCCTGACTTTTTTGTTGGTCATATCAGCTCATATGATACCAAATTCAACTATCTTTTTCGTAAACTTCCTTTGTCAGTAGCTTTCACGTACTTCATACATCGTACCGGAATCAGTCTATTCTTAATTATTAACCATATAACGAATAGTCTGAGAATCACGTTCTCATGCTTTCCAATGCTACTTTCAGCGTTTTTGTGCTTCTACCTACTCCAGTTGTTGATAGAAATGGAAGAATCGTCTAATGGTCAATGTTGCTATTGTGTCTAATGCAAAAATTGACCGACAACTCATTCGCGTTTCTTTCGGGAATCGTGGCGTTTCACAGAAATGTTGAAATTTACAATCTACGAGCGATACAATGTGTTTTATCGGTATTCTCGTGCATATTCTGCCTTTCTAATCACTTACATGAACCGTGATGACATAAAATCCACCAAGTACTAGACTTAGACAACTTCAATTATATTACACGGAAACAAAACACTCTTGTTCCGTCTATGCATGCATTTCGGTTTGGATGTGAGCATTACCAAACAGAAAAACGTTCTCAATAGTACTTTAAATCGAGGCTTTTGGGTAGTAGCTGCAGAAATTTTCAGTTTTTTCCCCTAGATCGGGGCCGGTCTCATGGTAAAAACATCAGAACTGTTATTGGGTCAATGTTGGTTATTATTCGCGAAATATCGTGAAGTTTTGCAGTGACTGTACGATGCATCGAGTTGTTCAGCGTCTCATGACAGTTATTTGAATGAACTTGTCACTGTTCATAGTTCCCTTTAATTGTGAGCTGTTTAACAATGGTAGTGATTGATAACGAACCTACGTGTAACTTGCCGCAAGGGACCGTCGCTCTCACTCCTACGAAAAGGCGTACCATGAAACACTTGAGGTCGTGTTAATGACACCCACAATGGGTTAACCCTGGATGATCGTTTCATACTCGGATTAACTCGGACTTCCTTTTGTGTGTGTGCCTCTGACTGTCAACTTCCACAATTTTTTCATTAATCCAAAAAATGCAACCTTTTCATGAGGCACTTGTACTTAACAATGGGCGGTTAATCCTTTCGCGGACTTTTGAAATATTTTCACATTTCACTCTATTCATACGGTATGTTCTATCTTGCCTCAAAGCCCTGCGTATTCCGCATTGCACTGTTAACGTAGAGCGGCTTCATCGTTTGTACTCGGAGGATGATGCTTCTGTTGCTCGCAATCACTGTCCTCCAAATCGGGGAATTAAATATCTTTTGGGTGACTAGGCTGGTTTTCTGTGGAATATCCTTCGCACCTTCAAAATGTAAAATGCCACCTCTCGGTTGCAACGCTCCAACCTCCCACGTTCCCTATTGCAGGCAGTCCGGTTTTTGCTGAATCGTTTCACGTACTTGAGTTGCATTTTTCCTGAACATGCTTATCATGTTATAGCATCGTGAATAACAGTGGCGTATGTTATGTTCGCTAACCTTCGCCATCTTTAACGTCGAAAGGACGTCCACTTCCCGCTTTAAGTGTGGATATGTAACGCTTGCTTGCAATATGTTTCGCTCCGTGGTTTGTAAACGTGGCCTGATCTCGGGGAATATATTTGCGGACTCGGTAGGTTTGATCATCATTGTCTGCACCACTATGTCCATGGTAGGTGGGGTGATTGTGTGAGCAACACGGTCGTTCGCCGTTGTGAGTTTGGAAAAACCTGGGATAGGTGATCAGTCCATCAAACATTTGGTTCGCACAATTTGCGTTGGTTACGTCGTTTGCTTCGCATAACACCTGCGTTTTTACCACACTGTGGCCACCAACTGTGGAATGGCCAAACAACAACTTGGTCGCAAAATATGAAGTCACTCAGTACTCCGTTGGGTACAATGGGCAGGTGTCGCCTGCTCGGTTGAGGAGCTCATGTTCACTGAAATAGCTGGTTATAGATGCCACCCTCCAGAATAGCATACTGCAATCAGTGGTGTGCCTGTATTTGCATTTTCAATCATCTTCAACTCCATTTTATCTATTTTTACTCTTTTTAGTGAGTTTTCTCTTCCACACTGTTCCACGTCACTGCTGCAGTGAGCAGCGGGTGGAGATTCCTGGCCATTCTGAATAGATGAATAAAGTCTAATTTTGTTCTTCCATATTTCTTCCTTGCAAAGATATCTGAATTTTCTGTTCAAGGGGATGTTTATGCCACAACTGCTAATAACCCCAAGCTCTTGCGTTACTGCAACAATATTTTTCTCAAATTCATTGAAAAGGTCTACTGATCCACCTATATTTTATTTGTTAAATGTTTTACTTTGGCCATAAAGGGTAACTTCTTACTAATTTTGCACCCAAACCTTTAATTAAACCTTAACACGACTCTTAACATTCAAACCACCAACTTGCACGACCGAATGTGGCTGAGAGTTTGCGTATGATAGTTTGGTTGTGCCTAATTTGAAGTCAGTGGCGCGGTGGTCAGCATGGTTGCCGCATGAGAGCCTAGTTGGAGTTCAAATCCCGGCCATGGGAAAAACATGCACTGCTGACGAGCTCTAACCTGAATGGAACTCCAGTACTGTGCTTCTTCTCGAAAAGGGCTGCCTGAAAAGTCTATGAAAATGAGGGAACTGTGGTCAGTTGTGACAAATTCGGCGCAGATTTGAATGCAAAGTGTGCATAGCATTTCAGTCGCCAAAACTGTCCCATTGTCTAGCTATTTTATCATCGCAATCAAGAGCATCCAGTCCTAATTTCCGTTCACTGCTTCTGGGAAGATACAGTGTACATCGAGAACACCTGTTCTCCTCATAATTTTTAGAGGTATTTGGTTTCACATTCAACCCTCCTGAGTTTTTCAATAGAGTTTTTCAAATGGCTCTTAGGTTGTATGCTGTTGGAGGCTGGATGTGATTCAAGGCCTGCTTCGGCTTCAAGTTTGAGAACAATAGCTCGTGCCTAACCTTAGCAGTTACATATTAGCTTCACGACTGGCATAAAATAATATACCGACACTTTTTTCCTGTAAATTAATTGAGAGTTCGACTGGATGATTTGATGAGTTAGTCGGATCCCATGATGACGACACATGATGTTCATTTCAAACTTCATTCTTCACAATAAAACCCATCGGTAATCTTATCGTTAACATTTTTCGTTTTTAATGATGTTTTTGTCCTGTGCGTAGGTTGCTGTCTGCGTTGAACTCTGAAGGAATCTTTAGCGAGCGGGTTGTGCTTGTGTCACGATTTGTCGTCGCAATTCGTGTGTTGTATTTACAAACCCTTAATATTTGACCTTGTGTCGTCCTCCCATCTATTTCTTCATTTTTTAGTGTAGGCGTTTGCATCAAATTCACAAGAAGTAGGCACTCTTTTTCAGAATCAAGTGTAAATAAAAATGTTAAGGTGTTCGTTACCAGATTCACTAGATTTCTTGGCTTTCAAACCTAACACTAAGCTGATCCAGAGTTGTGTTTCCAGCTAATGTAGCTGATAGTGATACTGATGCGTTGATGCAAATCCAGTTATCCTCGTGAGTTGCTTACGTTTCTTCACATCACCACAATGGGAATGTCCTCTGTGCGTCGAAATTTTCAGCGGAAATCTCCGACGTTAACTTGCTGTGGTAGCTTGATCTCAACTGTAAAGTGAACATGTGATGTAATCGTGCTAGATCGATGGTTCCGTGAAGTTCTCGTCTTCATATCCTTTGCTGCACTATGACACTTCACGTGTTCACAATTACAACTGGAACCGGTTCTCCGCTCGCAAGTTTTTCCAAGTTACTACGGGCATTTAACATCCTTCCTAACAGGGCTCTATCAATAATGGCTCCCATATTTTCAAAGAATCTGCTGGCCTTGTAAAAAATTTGTTGTAGTTAACTCAATCGCAATCATAGCTAGGGTTCTGGTGTCCGCCATGGTCCGTCAAGTTATCGTGGCCGCGGCGGTTGACATTAAGGAGATCAAGCATAAGGATAAGAGGGTCGGTGTTTCATGATCCATCAAATTCCAAAACACGTCCTGCACGTCACTGCCCACTTATCACTCACTGCAGAGCTCGTGACTCCGTGAATCTATCCGCTCTTTTAGTGTTCCATAGATGCAGGTCTGGTTTGACGAAGCTTCTCTGTCTCAAACGGAATATATCTACAGAAATAACGAGTGTTTCTCAAATACTTTCATGCAATGTGTCCTTAATTGGCTCTAATCGTTTACTAGTTTATGAAGACTAATTGGTGTGCTTGTTTGCAGTATTGTCAGGCTTTTCACCTTCTTATTCTTATTTTTCAGGATGGGCTGGTTTTCCGTGTTTCAGTTGCTCATGCCCGTGAGCTGAGTTTGTTACAAACCGCTGGATTGCCAGATAAGGCGACATGTGACAACGGCTTTGTTGGTCACTTTTTTACTGGTTCGATCGATTGTATCCGTGAGCCTCCAGATGCTGCGCCCATAACGCAGACCTCTAATTCATTAGATTGGACGCAATTGAATCATTCATTACCAAAAGTCTCCGGTTTGTTAGCAAGCGTTTCTCGCAGCGAACACCACGTATTTCCTGAAGCTTGCCGGCTGGCTAAACGGTGGCTTTCTGCTCACGGTTATCCGGTTATTTTATGTCCTTTAGAAGCTGAGTTTGACGGTTTGCGACATATGTGGGATCGTGCATCTTCACATCAACAACTGGGACATCGTAGGATAATTCCCTCCAGTCCCCTATCCGGTCACTGGGCTACATTGAGCTCCGGTGGTCAAATGATGGAAATCGCGGTAGAGTTGTTGGTTCTGCATGCCGCGGGGTTCTCTTACATGCCTAATCACTGTAAAGAACAGTCTTCACTCGATGAGGCTCCGGACATGGTGAGGCGGAACGTATGTGGTTCACCTGTGGCCGCTTTCCTACGCTTCCTGAAATTGTTAGCAACGTACGACTGGGCAGTTCGACCGCTGTTGGTTGATTTAAACGATGGTTTTTCAGGTCAGCTATTCGTTCCTAGTTGTATTTATATTCCTCTATCATCCTCCATATGTATCGTGTGTACCACCCGTTAGCAGTGATAACAGAAATGCTTTGAATCACTCTCACCTTTGTAACGGCCTTGCAGGTCAGGTCGGTGAATTGAATTAGCTACTCTTTCAAAGAATCGTTGAACTTTTTCTGACAAATTTGCTAGTGAGCCAAAATATTTATCCATTTTGGGGATTACCAATTCGTTATGTGTACAATGTTGTAAATCTGTTCGTTCGATGTTGTTGTTTCAACTATTTATTTCACTTGGTACAGACTTAGAAAAACGGCGTTTGGCGCTGAACTCAATGCAAAAAGGCCGAGAATTTTTACCCGCTATGGTGATTTGCACGCCGATAGATCTACAAGGTACTGATTGGACTAGTTTATGTCCCACGCGTTCGGGATTGAAAGAGCTACGAGGATTGGCTGCACAATGTCGAGCTTTACTCAGAGCAATGCTTGTATCAGGGGCTCCACTGAAGGATGTCAAGGTAAGTAATTTATGAGCAAACCAATGAACTGTGCATTTTTCACTTCAAGGTATCCTGATAACACTTTCATTTATCCAGTTCTTATTTTTCCGCGACTTCATGTCAGACCTAATTTCTCCACGGTACTTCTCTGGTATTAATCCATACACTTCGAGCCGTCCAACAGTATGGCAACCAATTAGAACACTTGCGTTTCACAGTTATTTCAGCACTGTAATTGGTGCGCTTGTCGAGGCGGGTCAACGAACGCTCAGTATGTACCAGTGTATTGTGACCTGCTGGTCAACGGTAACGATAAATCGCTAGTACACGAATGTTCGAATCACGGGCATGTAGCACAGAGGGTAACAATACCCAAAACCGCAGAAGAACACAGAAGACCTTGACCTTCAGCCGAAAACGTATTTGCTCTCAAATCAAAGACAACATAGCAGACCAGCGTCTGTGTATATTGTAACATGCAAGCCGGTAGTTTCCAGTTTGAATGTCCGTAGTACTTGCTTACCAACTTTGGTACAACTTAGAGGCATCGAGGGACAACATTCTTCTAAAATAGGAGTTCCAACAACAATCCTGTAGAAGGAAACACCACAAACAGGCATGAACCAAAAGCCCAATAAGTCATGCACATGACTTACACAAACGAAAACTGGAACGGCGCCAACAACAGCAGCACGCTCTGTTACACAATTCAAATCCAATCCGTGCGCGCTTACTGGTTTCGACTGCACTTCACAATAGATGGTCTTTGAACAGCCTTGAAAAACTCCACCCAAATTGATGGAATGGGCCAGTCAGGGACGGAGGAGAAACGTGCGCCAAAATCAAGTTTTAGCACGTTATGGCGCGAAGTGATAAAACTCAAAGCCACAAGTTATTTTTTTCAAAGATATCTCGAAAAATAAATCATTTTGGGGGGAAATAGCCTTTCCACAATACGGTCAGACATGGTTTTGCTCGCTAAACTAGGGTTTATGTGCTGTCCGAATCACTCTTCCTGTCCTCCCAATGTATTCCGAATGCAGTGGTCTGCTGGCGCTCGTTGAACTAACTAATTTCAAAGACCTGTTGATGTAAGCCTATACACAGTGTCAAGACCACAGTACCATGTCTTCTGACCCACTCTCTGGGGTGCACTTCAACAAACTGAATGCGGTGACATGAAAATGCTCTCAGGCAGTAGATTTCGAGAGTTAGACTATACCAACGTTGTTCTAGTTTATGAGGGGTTTCTGAAAGCATATTACGCTTTAGACCTTTTTATGTTACCTCAGTGAAATCTCCGGTGAAATCACAAATCTTACATCCAAGACTTGGATGGCGTTTGCTAATTCACGCCACCTGTTATACCGGCATGATCCTAGACTTCCATTTATAAAGGTCGAGCCTATAATGTTATAGAACATATGGACTTCCTGTGCGGGTGCGAAACCCGACTTATCCACGTGCAGGATATTCACATAGCCTCCGTCCTCTACTATCCGTGCCTCTGAACGCTTAGTGGCCTCTGGTTGTAACGTCATATCAACAGTGACGAAACTCGTCAATGTGTCGTCTGGGCAGACACACTTGACTGCTGTGCATAATGATCTTGCTTCACAGTATTCATTAGCTTGGACACATCTTCCGATTGTGAATTTACTGACCATCACGCCATTCTTTGATTGTGGTAGTGGGTTAGGCTGAAAAGGACAGTCTGGTGGCCTTCATGTGACTTGGGTTCGTGGAAAGAAGCCACTGGCAATGAAGTTTGCCTCAGTAGAGCGTTCTGAGTTTCCTGTCTACAGTACCATCAGTATATCTTAGGGTAGTGTGGCAGATTTATGATTTTAGATGAGACCCAATTGTGAAAAGTCAGTGTTTGACTGTGAGAAATGTGTGGAGTGGGTTGATCTTAAGAACATTTTACTTTTCTTCATTACTTGAATGTAGGTGCTTTAAGATCCTTCGTTTTCATGGCGCCCTTCGGTTCATTGCTTGTCATATCTGCACTATATTCGGTTTAAAAATCAACTTGACTAACCAGCGATTATTGCCTTTATTCAGACCAACGTTTTGCATCTTTTTAAGATTATAACGCAGAATTGTGATGGTTCCTTTCGAAGCGAATGGCGTTGCACTCAGAGTTTCGTTGAACTTACTTTCTCATACTATGACATTATACACGACCATTCTAAAGTGACTGGCAGTCGAGTTTACTGTGTTAAACTTGTCTTCCCACTAGTATGATTATAAACAATTCATCGCCAGTTATACGTACAGCCAACGGTACAACTGCTAACTATTTATTCCGGAGTGAAGCGTAGGCTGAACTGTATGCAGTTTATGTCGACGGCTCATATCAAGATGATGGACTGAAGAACTTGAAGACTGGTTATGAACGGTGAATCCACATACCAGTTAAATTATATTTCGGTTATTCACTTATTAACAGTTTGCAATTGATTATATTTGCCATCTACTCTCTTTTTACCGTTACTTTGTTGGTGGTTTGCCTTGTACAAATTGCACATCGCGTGCACTCGATGGTACTTTTCGCGTTCAGACAACTTTCAACCAGCTCTTTTCGAGAATTGCTGAGCTCGAATTTTGGTTGTTAGAGTTTTTCATTGGTGCACTATCTTCCATGACCAGGATTCGAATTCCGATTCGCACTCGTTTGTGCCACTGACTTAACATTAGGCGTGACCGAGTATTATTCACAAGCGAATTTTGTTGTGTATCCTGCCTAATATGTAGTCAGTCTTATATGTTGTTCAGCGGTGGACTCGAGAACGCGAACCGGAATTCAAACTTTGATTGGTGTAAGGATATGCACTACTCTTACGCTCTAGCAAAAACGGACCTCAAGCACTTTTTAGAAGAGACTGACTGAAATCCACCTGAATGCGAAAGTTAGGACCAGGTATGGTAACGTTCGGTCCATACTTTCGTTTTGTTAGTACTGTATTGTAAAACGGCATTTTCCTGAGACAAATTCCACGCAATTTGTGGGCTGGCAAATTTCCCTACGTATTATTAAGTGTGTACTAGGGAACAAGAGATCATAAAACGGAAAACAGGGGTCAAATATAAAACTAAGCATACGGCAGAGCTATTCGCCATTCAGTCAGTGACATCGTTAATATGGCAGTGCTAAGGTAACAAATGGGTCTTTCTGCATACAGAGGTGGAAGCTAACGCCTTAGAACAACTGCCTCAGCATAGCGTAAAAACCGGGCTTATCATTTGCGTAAACTATTGTGAATGCTTGCGAGGGATCGACCTGGTGATGATTCTTCAAGAGATCGCGAGCAATCGTTGATGCCGGTGGTCTCTGTGGTGGTTGCTTTGTGCGCAAATGAATGTCAAGTTGCATCCGCGCCACACGCTTCCTCGCCCATATGGAGATTTGTTCTGAGACCCGAAACTTCACTTGTCGTTCCGGCATGCCAACGTAGTCGGCCTGATAACATGAAGATCGGCAAATGCTATGAATCTGGCGAACGATATCTTAAGGCTGTTGGGTTCATACGTTTGTGCCTAATTCACATACGCATCATTCCACGGATATTTGCGTAATCGCAATACGTCCACGTCTGAAAGCTGAAAGTGGTGACGATCGTCATTTTCACAATTGTCGCCTGTATTTGGTCGTTCACCTTCACTCAATTTCCTCCTTTGCTGCGCGCTGTCTTCCATAATGTCTCAACTTTCCCAAACTGCATTCAGCATTTCCAGTTACCTCCGTGGCGGTTTGTCCAACTTGTTTTTTGTGCTTTCATTTTTATCTTTTCAGAGCGTATTTCGTCCATCGCATAAGAACTTGGACATTCTGCTTACTCTTAAGCCAGAAATTACGTGCATGCGGGCCGTCGAAGCCATTGATTTTCATTTTCCACGAAATCTGAAATACACAAATACCTTTTCATTCCTTCCTATGGATCAAGAATCCTTACTGAATGAAATTCCGCCGCCTGGTGCACGATTCTGGCCGATTGGCTATTGTTCTGATCCTGTGGGTTGCATCGTTCACGATTTACAGGTTCGTGTATGTATGTCCCCTACTAACCATATTACAGAATGTTGTGTATCGTTTTCCATAATTTTTTCCCACATAGTTCACAGGAAACCTTATCTGGGCAAAGAGTACCGTTTTTTACATTCATGCTTGTGCCCAGTTTGATTTTTTGAAGACCCATTGTGTGGTTCACTGATATCAATAAGAAGAGTGAGGGATTAAATACTTGTGGGTGTTTAAAGCGGTAGTAGGTCGCGAGATGATGCGGAATCCTCTTCCACGTATCTAATCGTGTCTTCGCTATCATTGTTGTGAGCATCAGCTACTTACTGGTCCCGAGTGCTGAACTGCCAAATGTACAGAATGCAAACTGTTCACGTTGGACTTACTAATAGCAGTTGGTAAACTCTATACCCATTGCTGACATGGATTTTCTCCTCACGAATGTCACATCAAGTTTAATGTAGTTGACAACGTCGTAAACGTATTTGCGTCCTATTACAGACATTTCTCGTGTGGTATCCTTTTTGTGGAGAGAACTTATGGCTTTTAATCACTACTCTGTGAAATTCCAGTGTGTACTGGAGCGTTTTCTTGGGTCTTACAGAAAGAGTGGAGCTGTGTATTGCCACAGTAACCGACCCGTGCGTTGACCGTTGACTACAATCCTACTTTAGATTGCACCTCCTTCCAATATTTATTTTTCAGTGCGCACCCAGCACCCCCACTTTTGAAACATGGGGAACTCGATGCTGTTTCAAAAATCTGCATTGAAACGCAAAACAATCAACTCTTGGTTTTATACTTGGAGCGAAGTGCTCTTCATGGCTGTGGCTTCCTTCTGGATTTTTCTTTCCTATGGTATTGAGTAGAAACGTTAACTGAACATTCTTCTGTATAATGACCGCCAGGCCCCCTAGAAAACACTTAGTAGAAACAAGAATGGCGTATTAATGACGACCGAAAATTCTTGCGACAGCCTCCCGGCCTACTTGTTCATTGTAAAGCGACAGCGGAAACTATTAAGCCGGTCGTGAGATGAACTAATTGATATTAAAAAGTTTTTGCTATGATATTTTGAGTTGGTGCTAGAGCAGTCAACTTTGTGAAGTTTCGTTGCTCATGTTAACGTCGTTCATAATACTCACCATTTTCCAATCTATAAAGATTGAAGATTACTCCCAACTGAGCGCACCTGTCACATTCTCAGAATTCTGTCAGTCCCTCTCGCAAGTAATACCGTACTCAAGCCTCGCTCATGCTACAGTTCGTCAGTAGTGCAGAGATTTTTCTTTGCTTGGATTAGAACTCCGGCTACGCTTTTATGAGGCAACCGTGCTGACCACTGCGACACTGACCTCACATTAGGCACGATTGAACTATCGTATATACGAACGCTCAGCCACATTCGCTTGTGAGCAGCGCTCAGCTTGTTCAGTCGCTTTGAAAAGAGACAGTCACTGTCCTGCTAACTCCAGTTGATGACGGCATATCCAAAATTTCTGTCTAAGTTGTTGAAGTCGGAGCTCATTAAATTGTTACATACTAGTGGTTGCTATAACTTGAACAAGTACTCGCACCTGTCGCATCCCCACGGAGTTTCTGGTGAACCCCGTTTCCTAACGAAACTGTTCGAGTTTCTCTCTCGTCAGAGCTTTTCAGTGGTGCATATCCGTGTATATCCTTTCGATCTTTTAAATTGCAAGGTATGCACACGTAGTGCATTCGTACGCAGCTTTGTTCATCCTATGTTATTGTGGTTACCCTTTTTCTCTACAGTCAACCCTTTGGTTCCCGTCTAATAATTTTGATCATTCTTCTCTTGACTAGTATTTCGCTGTACATTAAAATCTCGGCTGTTGTTGAATAGTGTGGTTAAAGACGAATCATGTAGCCATTTGTATTGTTTAAACTCATTAAATACACTATGCCGTGTACATTTTTGATGAGTTCCGTAACCATGAAGTTCCTTTCAAGTATTTTACACATAAAGCAAATAATACTGGACTTATTGTAGCAGGTAGTCAGTACATGAAAACTATTTCTAATTGCCCGTTATGAATAGAAAGTTCATTTGTCATCATTCCTTGAGGCTAAACGTTTGTTTGCACGGCTGCGACACTAACCGGAATACCAACTGTCTCTGACCGAATTGGCTGCAAGTTTTCTCGATGAAACATTAACACATTTACGGCTACGAGGTCCAATGCGGTTTCTTATGTATACACAGGTTATCTCGCTGACACAAAGAGAAAAATGCTTGTTAGTATAATGTTGATGATGTTAACCCCACATTCCTTTTCATTATAAAATATTAAAGCTTCTGATTTGATTACGGGAGACTGTCGCATATAGAGATTTTTGTGCGTAATAGATTAATACTGACAACTTCAACCCTGTGACACCGTTTATATGGTTAACTCATATATGTTTGGAACTTTGTATTGCTTGACACAACCCAATTCTACTTAAGTTGATCTTTTATGGTGCTTCAACTGTCAAATGGTTCCCCGCATTGCATAGTACGCCTGTTCGGCCCCGTTAAGATTTTGAACACATGTCACATGGCACGTACACTGTCGCTATCAACAGTTTGATCGCCAGTGAACGAGTCACACGTATTAGGGTTTATGTGCGCATACCCTTCTCGGATTATTTGCATATCCGATTAAACTGACGCACACCCCTGTAGAACGCCAAAAATACGTGAGCAGGTTAACAGGAATAAAGGATTTATCAGGGAGAGATTGACAGTACTCTTGGATCACACGCAGTTGGGTTAGTTTCAGGAAGTGTTTCACCGCCTGTAAGGTCTAGACACCTAGTTGCTTCAGGGGTCTTTCCACACCTTCCGTGATATTGTGGTGGATTGTCAGGTCGGAGGTGCGAGTTTTCGAACGCTCGGCCGAATACCTCAACGCGGGGGAGGTACGTTCAAAAGCCTGCTGCGATCGGATCAAGAACAACGTGCGCGACCGGATGTGTCATCGCTTGACTGGATCGGACCAACGGGCGAGGCAGGGCAGGCGAAATACGACAGACGGCCAGATCGGAGGCGTGGTTTTTCCAACATTTAGAGGAACATCTCGACACGATGTTGAACTACGGTCAAGGCCAACATTGGGTGGATGGCGGACAGCACGAACAGCCGGACGAGCCATCGCGCAAGGAATTCGGACAAACAGACGACGATAGAGGGCGCCGATCACACACGTAAACCGGTCAGAAGTGCACACGACGTGTGAACGGAAGCCGGGGGGTGTTGCGGGTTGAAATTATGACTCATAAACGAGAGAGAGCGCGTTTCATATGACTGGCGATTTGAGCAATAAAGATTGTGCTTTATTGGACGCGTTCTCGCTATAACATGACGTTAGAATAAGAAGCGCTGGTTAACCGTGCAGACTTTTCGAAGAATCGCTGGCTGTTTTCAATGACAGAATGTGTCATACCGGACGAAATGTCACGGTGTTTCTTGCTAAGGCGAGCATTCATTCAAAAGATGCAGAATTCGCTAATATGAAGCTAATCTCCCTTCATCTCGGGGCACTGCTTTACTATCGCAGTCGCTCGATCAAGTGATTATCAGCACCTTCAAGTTTGTACAGCGCAAACACTCCAGACTGTTTTTGGTGGCAATTGATATGAATACTCTGGCAGGATACCTTGCTAACAGCATGTACTTCTCAGTCAATCTAGTGACTAAGAGTGCTGTGCAGTTTGGTACACTTCTGTCAGTAATTTCCCTGCGTGTGGAAATCCGTTGGTTTTTTGCCCTCAGTGCACTCCCCCTACTTGTGCGCAATGGTTTTCTACAAGAACCATTTTTTTTTACCGAGGTTACCTTCCTACATGACAAATTTCGATGATATTGAGTTGAGTGCGATTTTCCCTAAGCTGATAGGGTGTGGGAAATACCGAAAATCGTATGCATTACTAATGTTGAAAGTATCTCGTGGAGTATGCAACCTGCAGTAAGTGTTAAAAATAAACTCGAGTTTTTTCGCTGGGCTTAAAATTTGACCTTTAGATGTGAAAGAACATTATCCAGTTCTATAAAAATAACAACACCGACCGTTAGTCACCTATCCGAGATTTTGCTTCTGGATTATCTTGGTTGGCCATGCCTAGACTGAGCAGTGTTCAACTGACTCTTGAGTTCGTGTGCCATACAGCGGAAGACGCCTTCCAAAGCATATTTTTAGCGTTTTATCGAAGTCTTTCTTCTTTCATGTTTTGCATACTCAATTGGTTGGCTGAATATTCACTGTCTCACTTGCCCACTGTTTTATAATGCTGCTTGAAGCTAATCTTTCCTAGCATTAACGTAGCTTTCTGGACTACAACGGCTCGACTGCAATGTATGTTCCTCCGATTTCATCCTACGACAAATCATTTTTTAACGGTCGTGTACCTACCTTGTTTCGTTCAATTACTGGATTAAAATCTACCGGGGATTTTCAGGTGCATGTAATAACGATCTTGGAGGCTTACAGACATAAACGGAAGTCAGTTTTTGTAGACAATCAGTTATACGCTTGTGTCAATTCAACTACAGTTAAGCACCTGTAGCTGGTTGTATCCTTCAGCTACGTCGCTCCTCGTTTTCTAAATTTTCCTGTGTGGTTTCCTTACAAAACTACAATTCTAACGCTACTTTCGTGCGCAAATTTACTTTTCGTCTTTGGTTTTCATCAGTTGGTCTTGATATTTTTTCGTTTAAATTAGGCACGGCTTGGACAGCATTGCGCTGTTCTTTGGGACCGTCATGGGGGCAACTGGATTGGAATCAAATGGCGACCTTCTGTGATCAACGATTGCTCAGAGCGTCCCTTTGCACTGGAATCGCTCAATGGTCTGATGTTCCACACGCAAGGTTCTTCCAGCTCGGCTGCCGAAATATTTGTGAATATTCAGTTAACATCTGTAACCCATTTGCTGCCGGATTGGGCAATTTCATTTGTACAGTCCTTCGAGATTCTTCATCACAACAGCGAACTCAGCTTAGAGCATCCGGAAGCCATTTGACGGTATTTCGATGTCTAATTGACTAATTCGATTTAAAATGCAGTATTTCTGGATAAACTTTGTCTATCAGTACCGTTGTCTGTTGGGGTACTTTTGACACACCTTTCGTCTGAATCAAAATACAACACACTGAGTATCTGTGGCAAGCTTCTTTTGTTTTTGTTTACTTGGTAGAACGGTCTGACTTTGGTACGCTTGTTGGATTGTTCAGGCCTTCCATAGTTTCTCTCTGTCCCAAAGGTGCGAAGTTCTGCATGTTACTCAGAATTTTTTGGGGCCACAGAAATCGATTGTCTTACTTTTCTCTGGTGAAATAACGAACATCTCACACCACCACCGCCTCGTTATTTGCTCACGACCACTACTCAATGCGTTAATGAAAAGGACGCATCAAATACTTTACATTTAATGTTGTGCAGCACAGGTAGGTCAGACGTTTTACGCTGCTCGTTTCCGTGACTTATCGGTGGTCGTACTTTACTGCTATGTCGTGTTTAAATGACGATATATACCTCTACTTTTACATGCTGGTAGGTTACATGTTGACCTACCAAACTGTTGCGTTTTCTTGCGAAATTCCTATCTGATTCCACTTCTGCTTGACTTATACCATATACTTGTGGAAAGGTCTCACCACCGTGTTGTGTGACCACATCAGTTTTCGTAGTTCATTGAGAGCTCGTCGTAAACTCCATAGACAATCAAATTTATCGTCTCACCCCTTGCCTACAAACCGTTTCCGGTTTCTTGGCTAACATTATCGCATGGCATTGGCGTCTGAAGTCAGCGCAGCAGCATTACTGGATGCACTGTTTTATTTTCAATCCAAGGTGGCTTTGAAACTCCAGTTAATATGGAATTGTTGGTGTCAAACTGGTTGTGTTATCACTCGGCGGTTGGTAGTGTTAATCCCGTTGATCGACCACCTGAAGTGCTTACTAGTCAGATCGGACACTGGCACATGAGACAGCCAATTTCCCAAACCGTCTGTGTCGATCTAACGCAGGACCTATAACGTTGCGAAACTGTGCATAATATAGCGAACCCGAACTCTAGCAGCCCTCTCAGCTACGATCAGTCCACGCCTGTCACACCCCGCCGTATACAAATATTTGTGTAGCTGTAGTGTGAGCTACATCGGAGAACAAATCGATGACTAGCTGCTCGTGTCAAGGAGCACGTTTCCAAACGGCTGGAAGCTCAGTTATAAACGTCAGAAATTCGTATACATGCCGGTGGATGGCACCCAGCATTATCAGTAGCAAGGCATAATTCATATTGGACAGGGTGTCAAAGTTCCTGGTACTTTCTCTGTGATTTCTCGAAGCAACCGGATGCCATTCCTAAAGTTTGCTGAGGCTTTGGCTGCCTAACGTTACAGTCCTTCCGCTGTCTTCAAAAACGCTTTGTTAGCACTGCGGCTGGTAGTCGGCATTTCCATAGTTTTGATATATAGTCTGTGTCCGTCCGTTTCGTCCCTTAAGCCATGACTTCGACCCTGTGGAATTTTGACTCGTTTACATATCCATATGTGATCAGAATGTACGAAATGTCACTCCGGCGAACATCATATGGTTTGCATCTTCTCATTGTTTTATTCAAGTTCATTATGAGAGCGAATTATTTCAAATAGATCCAACAGGTCTAGAACATGTGCATGCTCTACGTGCACCCGATGCGATCGTGTGAATACAGTCACGTCGGAGCAGTTGCATCCATCCCACCGTAACTTGTCCAATTTTGGTCTAGTTTAATTCGTTTAGTGAAAATTGTGTGAAATATTGTAGTTGCTCTTTATGATCTCTCCATTTCTTTTGATATCTTCGGAGTCAAATAATACTCTTCCCGGTTGTTCTCAACCTCTCGTAAATCATTCGATAGTGCGTTCTACCATCAAGTTCTCTCTGAAGCAATTATGAAAGGCTGACATTATGCATGTGACTACGAACAATACTGTGCACACTAATGTACCATTCATAGACATTGTTACCGCACGTTCACTTGCGTAGTGCTTGTCAAACAACGCTGACCAAACTTTGCAAATTAAAAGAGCTATCCTTTCCCAGTTAAATGGAATTGTTGGGTGAGAATGAGTTGAATGGCTTAATGATGCTTAATTCATCTTCCTGTCTTCCTTCACCGACGTCGTTTTTGTTTGTTATTATTTGCCGCTGCAAGCGTACATATTGGAATTTAGTGTGACAGTCATCCCTGGAGTTGCGCTTCACCTGTATTATGTCGCGGTACATTGAAGTCAGTTACTCGGATACCTGTAATGTCTGGATCCACCGACATGTGGTTGAACACGTTTATACGGTAAACCGTAGCACCACTTGTTCGTATAAATCACACACGTATCAGTTGTCTGGAGCTGATTCACAAATCGCAAAAGAAGCTACTCGGGCACGTCTTTCTGTTTGATCCCCATACTTTTGTCCTGAAATAGGACTGCGACGATTTACGAAAGAAACGGCTCACCCCAGTAATGTTCGGAAGGATGGTGGAAGCAGCGGATCCTTGCCAAATCTAATACGAACGGCAGCAGCCAAAAGAATACCACTGCTTTGAGAACTTCGACGCTGAAATCAAAAACAAACTCTATGCGGTTAGCTGGCACAACTGCTCAAACACTTAACACATATTAACCTTAAGTTTGCCGGAACGTGCAAGGTAAAGTGACGAGCCAAGTTGACATCCTACTTCCCGCCTGGACCCATACGGTGCCGACGGTAACGAATCTGATGGCTCGCCGAATTTTCCAATTGATCGTGTCTCATATAACACTTTCTGTTCCCATACCTCAAAAGCTCAGGAAAGAGTAGGGCAATAGGTGTTAACCATAACAAGAGGGTCCACCAAGCGATTGTTATGGCTCACAGGATTTTTCTTGGTCAGCTGTTGTATAGGATCCAGTAGGCAGCCTGATTAGTTGGTAGACCTCTGACTAGGACGCGTGTTATTCGCGAACTGCACGATTGTGACTATATCAAACATCTGATATGAGTTGTAGAGACAAAGCCATGCACATGTATACTGAGCAGTAGTTAGATGGGCCTTCTAAAACTAACCATTTCGGCTCAGGGTGGTATCAACGTCAACGCGGTCTGTCTGTAAACGCACAGAGGACGGTGCATAAGCGCAAGTGACAGCATCCTGCAAACTGTAGGATACGTCCCCTTGTTTTTGGGCAACACACCGAAAGCTGCAGGGACGCTTGATGTGTCTTTGACTTTAGTCCGGTTTACTAGTGGAAAGAGACTGTTTTCTCTTCATTATAAAAATATGCACATACCAGCTCTTACTGTGGACACAGCCATTCTGAAATGCGCTCACCTAGCCGCGCAACCATAGATCGACAAGCCATCTCCAGGTAGTGCGCGCTGTAACTTATGAGCATTCGTAAATTTTATGAGATGTGTCAGGATCCTTCCGATCTCCAACCAACTACGTTGAGATGCTGTGCAAATTTTAACACTGTTCTCCTTTCAAGCGCTGGAAGTCGCAACAACCACTGTCGTACACACAGCTGAACAGTGCAATGTGTGCTAAATATGGCCGTTTTTCAGTTACCTGGCTAACTGGTCACCCAAAACATTCTTCAAGGGTGACACTTTCGTCGACCATGCTATTTGCTTTTTTCTCTTCGTTTGCCAGCTTGAAATTCTAAAAAACTGCACAGGTTAACTATCCTCGCTGAAACTAGACAAATCAACTTTGCTATGTATTCGTACACCGTTAGGATATGTTCGTTCAAAGCTCAGCTTTATTTGCATGAAATGAACAGATTTTCTTTTGGCTGAAAAAGGAACCAAATTTCGTGTGTATCCGGATGTTCAGAAGAGAACATCAGTTCGATTTCTCTTCTTAAAAAATAATTTTCGTGTTCGGAAACAACGGGTTTACTGCTTTGGTCAATCAGTTTTACTGTTCGCCAACTGGATCACGGGAATTTCTGTGGTCATTCGGAATCGAAAAATGAGTCGACTGAAAGTGAAATTTTTGAGATAAAATAACTGGAAGAATTCAGCAACTGCAACGCTGTAAACATGAGAAGAATGGGATAATTTGAAATAAGAACAACCCAGCCGCACCCCGTCAACCATATCGCAGGCAGGTGATAAAATGCAGAGAAACAAACAGATGACCGGTGGCATCAGTGGAAGGCTAAATGCAAGCGTATTCTGGCGAATGTTTTTGATGACTCATTTGTCCGAAGAGTCAGTTTGGCGCCCTGAACATGTATATCAGGTCTGTTTTCAGTTGTCAAAAGATGACACTCATAAGACAGAGTCCGGTAAAACAAGAAAAGGTGCTTTGTTCTGCATGAAGGAATAACTCAGTTGCATATAAAAATTCCTCTGTCGCACGCGATATTCACAGAACTGGTCTCCGAGCAGTTGAGAACTTCGGCTCCTAACGCGAAGAGTTCCGGGTTCAGTCTCTCATTCGGACTATCTCTGCCTCGTGAGTCCAAACAAGTACGAAAGCGGTCATGATAGTTCCGTTTTAAAGTGAGCATCAAAAGTCATCATGAACACAATTTCGAACTTTCGTAGCCATAGCCAATCCAAACTAATAATCGGAGGTGACCTGTGGCCATCTGGGCTAACGTGCAGAACGAGTAATAACCCAAAGACCGTTAATATTTAAACAATTTTCAGTAATCATTCTTGTCTGGGGTCGGAACTCCGGTAATAGTAACGGTCGGCAAGACAACAATTAATGCCATACGGGAAATCAGTGGGATTTAGCAAAACCAGCGGTTCGACTCGAACTCGGTGAATTCGAAGTTCAAGCCAAGACCAAGTTCGTAAGGGTGACTCAAGCAGCGTGCGAATTCACGTTAAACACTAATGGGGCAGTATGGCATATTAGTTGAAACGTCATTTTGCCGGAAGTATGCAGGAATGTAGTTTCTGCAAAGTTCTCCGACCATACAGCGCGGTGATTTCATAAAGAAGCACGGATCGGCTCCAATATTGAGAAAGCGTGGACCAGTGCGAAGGCGCATTGAAACTTGCTCACCCAACACGATAGCAACCTGTGATAGCCGGTCAGTGAAAATCATGCAAAAATATCGATATTTTTTCACTTGGAATTATGGCCTCTACGATTGTTCTGAAGGGCTCAAACATACTATCCATGGCCTTGTGATTTTAGTTTATCGGGCTCTGAAAGGTCCGAAACAGCTTGAAGGGAAAAATTGAGTGGAGATTGACTGAAACGTTGAAATAAGAGATCATCCGGTCAGATTATCATCTGTTCAATTTCCCACAACGGTGATGTTACAGCTTTTGTATCGTTCACGTTAACATCATCAACTGATCTTTCTGTCTCCGAGATAAAATAAGTCGTCTATTAGTGCCGGTCGCAACCGAGACAGATGGATTGTAATTCTATCAATGGAGCTAGCCATGAGACATTTCAGTTCATTTGCAAAACACTTCCTGACTGTTTGTTCCGATTCGTACACACAATGGTTCTGACCTCATTGGCATGGCTTCGTAGCTTCGCTAGTAGAGCTCTTACTGTGTTTGAATGCGCTGTCTTTGCCACCAGTTCGAATCCAGCCGGAGCCATGGTTTTTCACAATTGGGTTTTATCTGAATCACCGGATATCTTCGAAAACCAGCCTCTACCAAGTGAATGGAGCTAGCAAAGCGCGACAATCTGCTGCAAGACCAAGTTTGACAACAGTAAGCACATACATACAGCATTCTGCCCTTAACCTCTTTATATATGTATTCAGGATGAGTTGGTGAACTATGCAATAAACTTCGGTTCACAGGCTGTGTAGTAGAAATATCAGAGTTACGCCTTCCTGGTACTGAGTTTAATGTCAGTTACGACAGTAACAACCTACACTTGTATGAAGAGCATAGTGTGGTTCAAAAAACCGCTACAGAAAAGATCAACAGGAAGAACAATGGGAGGAAGCTGAAACTAGTTAGGGCTGATGGCTAGTTAGATTCTTCGGCAAATAACTCTTGGAAAATATTGGTGAAACGACAGATGGTGTGCAGACATTATCGTCTTATTCACTGCGCCATCGGGCTAGGCAAGCCCCTCACTGCCAAGTGAGTCAGACTCTTGAGTCATTGGCTCCGGGTAGGGTCCCCCAAGAAAACCCTATATCCTGTTGTCTTGCAGGTCAGACTTTTGAGTCAGAGGCTCGGGATGGGGTCCCTCAAGTCAACCCCTTCCGCGGCATAAACGACCGGGAAGTATCAGAAGTTATCGTTCTCTCGACAGTGACATCACTAACCGACCACGACTTTCTCCTACTGTCTAAGATTAGACTAATTATGTGCGCGGTCTCAACAGTCAAAAAGCGCCTAACTTCAGAGTCCTGACTAGTTATTGCAGTAGGAAATGACATAGGACGGCTGTTCTCTGAGTACGTTAGAATCCTCGTTTTATGTAGTTAACGGTTCGTCCAACCTTAAAATGATTGGCAGCACAAGAAATCACACGGATATAATGATTAGTAAACACTTCGTCAGGAGCACAAGAATGACAAGACTATGAAGGATTACAACAGTTGTGAGCCGCACACGGCGACTGATCGTTTATTACTCCAAGTATTTGGTTTGAGTAGGGGTAATATAGAGAGGAAACATACTTTCGTTCGGCAGCCGTACATTCGGCATGCGGAAACAAGTCTTGATTATTTTGAGGCACCTATGAGTTACCAACCTTAAACCACGATGGGCCGGCTGTCTCACGATTGATAACATCTTCGGACAAAACGGGTTATCAGACCCCTTCGGACGTGCTTTAATAGTGCATTAGCCACTCAATATATGTAGACGATTGAACAACTCCAAAGGAAGGGTCTTCCGTAATAGTCTCGAAACCTGATATATCAGTACTGTTAAACCATTCGTGGCGATTTCGAGTCATCCAATCCGTGCCGTGCAACCGACAATTCCAATAATACTGATTCAGACGGTCGGGTTAATGGAAACATCATTCATCTCCGAAACACCAGAAAATGAGATTAATCTGACTGGAATTCATGTGGTTCTGTTGTACAAAAATACAATATACGTGTTCCCTCGTCGTGGATGTGGGTTATTCAGTTACTAAAATTATCTAGAATAGATGGCGTTCAACTTGGAGGAGCCCAAACCGATCACGCAAAATGGCTAAGCAGGTAACGGGCAGTAAACTCATTAGAGCACTTTGGTGTAAATGAAAGTTAGGACATTTCAAGGGTAAATACGTAGTGATAATTGTAAGGAAAAGGACAAACGCATTCTTTTTGTGCATTCACTGTACAAAATTCTTTGAAATTTTACGGTGCACACAGCACAAGACAATAAGAGAAAATCCAGGACTGATTTTCAACTGACAACCGTAACACATCTCACTGAGTTCAACAATCTACGTTCTGTCAAATCAGCAACCAGAGAAATTTTGTTGCATGTTGACATTTTGATTTCTCTCATTAGCTGCATGTTAAATACAATTGGAATATATCTTCAAAACACATGACAACAATAGGCAAAAAGTTTATTTCAGTTCGAAAGCCATCTACCACCGGGAGCGGATGGTTTAAACCATAAACTTCTGCGCACAAAACACTGACTGTCTTTGTTTGAACACCACAGCTCCGCTGATGACCAGAGTTTTAGGGTTCGGGCACTGTGACAACACAGTGAATTGCCGGATTGAGTCGACGTTGTGACCCGTCTCCCAGATATGCTTCGAAATTGATGACGCCGGCTTACCCGGTAGGTGGCTCATTTGGCTTCCCTTTCGCTCAGCGGATTGAATCATTCATCTTGGAGGTGTTCAGCCTTTCGTTGACACACGCACCGCTTCGTTCTGTTATTATAGCTGCAAGTAAACTGATAAGCGACGTTTGAGAGAGAACAGTTAGGTGCATCTCGCCTATTGTTTCCATACCTAGCACCCCGAGTTGGCGAAAAGGGGCACAATTCAGATGCAGGTTATGTGCGATTCACAGCTGACTGAAGCTTATATATATATATATATATATATATATATATATATCAACGAATTCGACACCATACATTTCGCTAAATACAGGGCTTCGATCGTACCAAACAAACTTGAGCAAATACAGTACCAACTTACGATATTTCTTCATAGATGTCGCTTTCAACTCTCTCGTTGTTAAAAGCACGCTTATTCCGACCGGCGGTTGCCACACAGCATTTTACAATCAATTAAAAGGCTGCGATCAAATGTGACTGATGGTCAACTTGAGAATAAACAAATCCCCGACTACTCATCAGTAATTAAAAGTTAGTTTGATGAACATACTCTGACGGATATCCTGTGAGGATGTTCTTCGTTTCCTATTTGTTGTCCTCCCGCCAAATCTGGGCAATCCCTTTCCCGATTTTATTGATTCCGCCATAGAAGACACAAGAACGGTACTTCACTCAGTGGCAAGACAAGAGAATTGAACAGACGACAATCCGGCTGGACGTTTTCTTCTCTCAACATTTCATTCACTCTCCACTCAATTTTCCGCTTCAAGCTGTTTGGGTATCTTTCCAAACCTGACAAACCAAGATTGCAGCGCCATGGATATTATGCTCGAGTCTTCCAGAACAGTCGCAAATGCCTTAGTTCTTAGCGAACCAACGTCGTTATTTTCGACTTCATATTCATATCTTTTGCCTTATTTCAATTTTGTTCTACTCCGCTGCGTCCTTTTATTTTACTGGGTTTCAACCAGCACTTTCCTATTGCTCCTAACGATTCCAGCGCCTCACTTATCATTTAGTGGTGTACTTGAATTGACCAAATTCATACTTTTGCACTGCCGTCCTTTTGTACTCCCGTGTTATTGGTTAGACGTTAACAAATTTGCGTGCGCTGCTCATGTAATATTGTGATTAGCATCATAGCTCCTAGGGAATAATGAGTACATGCCTGTCCGTGAAATATCGCACTGAGTTTTAACCAGTAGTTAGTTTAATCTGTTTTTCTGACTGTTGTGACGTGTTTACATGGGCAGTTGCTGTCCACTTTTGCGCGTACTCTATTTTGGCCGCAAATGACGCTTGGCTGGGGAGGGTGTTTATTGCACGCAACAGTAGACATGGTGTAGGTAAACAGAACAACGAACGTGTACACCCACTTGCATGGCTGATGTTTATCCGCATCCGCTGGACAACAGTGCACCGTCATTCGCCTTGGTGAGACGTCATATTTAGTGGATACACATGTGTTCACTAGTCACTTTGGTTCGTCTTCTTCCTGGCGCTGAAGACTGCTCTTCAGTTCCCGCACGTACCGGTCACGCTCTACTACTCAAACGAAGGTGTATTTTATGCCACAAGTGTAAGCTCTCAGCTGTGTCTTTTGATCTGTTCCTTGTAGCGTTTTATGTAGGGTTACTAGTACGCTCCAGAGCAATACCATTTGGGTTTATAACAGTTTGGTTATGGTAGGCTATTCGGTCATTGAGTAATTGTTAACCTGCGCGTACTGGTTTGTGTGATCCAAGGATCACACAGGTGGAATTTAGACCAGCTTCTCTTATTCTGTGCTTTGCAATCATACAAGAGCCTGTTAATGAAAGACCATGCTCGAGATTTTATGCATCGTTCTCCATAAAATTAGAGTATTCAATTATCTTTGGACGTTTACTTTATGGATTATTGTTCTTCGAAATAGATTGAAAGCAGATAATCAACTTCGTGGCTGCTGTTACTTCTGATGAACGCGTATCCGCCTTATTATGAAAACTACAACTAACAAATAAGCTATTTGTATGAAGTCGATGTCTCAGTTCCCTCCCGAAAGAGTTGCTGGAACACACTTGCCGGTTGTAGCAAGACCGTTCTTTACTGATGTACTCTAGCAACTGAGAAACTAGGGTCTAGTGCTTCTTTTCGAGAGAGGTTGGTTGGAGGGTCTGTTTGAATCCGAAAACCACAATTACATTTCACTGGTGTTCAACTTGGATAGAGCAGTTACTACTAGAATTCACCTCTGTCAATTCAGGAGGTTTTGTTCAATAGTTTCGTTTGAACTAAAGGATAAGCAATCTCTCCTCCTAGAGGTTAGCACATTCATGTGACCGCCCCAAGTCTGGGCTGTCGTTGATTCAATGAAATTCTGACCTTTGTTATAAAAAATTTCAGACTAGTAGACATTACGGACATACACGATAGGTTTTTGTATGCTTCAGTTCTATGAGCATTGTGGATGACTGGCTCCGATTTGTAGCAGGTGAAGTATACTGCGGGAGAACGTTGGCACCGCGCTTATTAAGCCAGAATAGTTCACAGGAGACTGACACATTATTTTCAACCCATTCTTTCAGTTTCACTTAAAATAGACTTGTTTTTAATTATCCCCGATCACTACCTCAGTTTTTTCAATACGAAGACAAATTTCGGTAACTTTTGTAAGGAATTATCATTATAGGTGTACAAAGTTGGAAGTGCGAACGATGGCCGGGACTCATTTAAAGTGGCTTAGCTTTCCAGTGTAGTTCAGCCAATGTACGACGTTAACCTCCTCAAAAGCCTACCGAACAGGTTGGAACAAGAACCTAACAGAAGTATCAGAAGAGGCAGTTAAAAGCACAGAATCTAAGTGCAACTGACTAGCCAGTTCACTTTCATCAAACGCTGGCAGCTTTCCACTTTTAATTCCCTCGTTGTAAATCTTCAGAATTACAATTGACTTGCACTTTGTTTAGCGAATAGATTCGACCTAACATCGTTGGCAAAGCTGGCATCCGTAAACTGCTACCATCAGTGAAACTAAACCCGGTCTTTTCAATAAATGCGATGATCATTGCTACCACAGAAGCTGGACTTCGCTGAAACTATTTGCCGCTCAGCAATTTGGTGTTTTTCGAGAACAACCATCAGTTACGAACTTATTGGCAACGAGCATTCACATGGTGAAAGGATTACTTCTGTCTTCAACCAACGTACCACTCAGTTTCTTATCAATATCTTTGACACAGTGTATTCCAATTACTTGTAGAGAGAATAAGGATGAAATTTGGAAGCATTTATTTTTTCCCCCCTTTGAGGTAGTTTATACGCCTATTCTTCTGTCTGTCAGGAGGAACGGAATGTTTGCTATCCATTTTGACACACACACACACACACACACACTAACGGCTGTAAACCATTATTCCAACATTCGATTGTGGGCAGACACAACAAAGAATCACACTCACTCCTCTGATTGGTTTGCCTGTTCCATGTCTACCCACAACATGGGACTGACCGTCTGTCGTTGGTTTTCGACTGTGTTTTCCAATCATGTCCATCCACTTTTAGTTTTAAGTGAAAGTTGCACAATTTTGGATATCATCGATGTGTAGTTTTACGTAAATCTCTAGATTGACGGAAAAACCATGGGTCGTGGAGGTGCCCGCGCTAAAGCCAGTGGAGGTACTATTTCTCAGGACGATCCTTTCTCCAATAAACAACTATCCTTGAATGTGACTCTCTTTCAATTCTTACAAAGCGGTTATTTTGAAAAAGATCTTCTGAGCTACTGTGCCAATCGCCTGGCGGAATACTCCTGTGTTTACTGGCTGGATCCAACTGCTGTCGGAGACGGAGAAGCAGTGGAGCTGCGTTCAAAATTACATGATACTGATCCCTTTACTCTGGGTGAGTTAAATGCGTCATAAGCTGAGAGCTACAGTCTTTTAAACCGGTCATACATTTTACAGGTGATAACTCTAATAATAGCAAACCTGAGCAATCTGCAAAGTCTAAGGAAATTTGTTGGCTTTAGTTAGACTTCACTTCCCACAGCATCAATGGTATCTCATGACAAAATGCTAAATAGTGAGGCAAGATATTGTCACCAAATTCACATTAATGATCCACATATTGTACGTTGGCGGTTTTTAACCGTGGCTCCAAAAATGAGGGAAACATTTGCCTCTGAGTTCTACGCGCTTTCTTTCGTTCTGGTTTGCGTAGCCCATAGCATTCCTAGCTGATCCACAACGATTGCGCATGTTTTATCGTGCACTCTGCCAACAGCCTGCCTTATGGTATGACTATTGCATTTGATTAACGCAGGAGATCTCTAATTGTGTCCACAGCTCGCTCTCCCATTCCAAACGACCAATGTGGATGTAATCTCTGAACACAACTCTTGTGGATACTTCCACCATCCACGGATTACGAACGACTACATACAAAAACACCATGCAGCGTACACATTGAGTTTAGTAATGTAAAAGCAATTTGGATTCAAGTTTCTTCTGTTTCTCAAACCCTATGAACTGTCATTCCCACTGGATTCAACACCTGATAAAATTGGCATTTGTTCTTGATGAACTGATAGGACACTGACTAATGGGTTAGAAAATCTCGGGCTGTGTGCAGGTTCATCAGTTAATTAAACTAAGTTGAACTGATAAATTGTCTCTAGGTTTCGAGGTGTGAAGTTGAGAGGATGGAAAACGTAACCATCCCAACAGAAAGGACCAAATTAGCCTGTTTGAGTCTTGACAGTGATTTCCATAGGGTCCGGTTTTTGCAGAATCCCCACGAACAGACGAAAATGGTCTGCTTAAGGAAATAGCTCGTTTCGAAGGGTTTCATACTAATTGTGGGTGTGGAATCGTCGAAACGGTCAGTCTGTTCGATGCCGATGGTTGTGTTTCAGTCAGTTTTTCAACCTCCTTATCGGAACATATTTGGACACGTCGCAAAGCCGACTGCGAACATCTTGATCAGAAGGCAGAATTGTTTGGCTTCGAAACAACTTGGAATCCAATTCTCATCACATATTGATAAGTCAAAAGTATGGTCTGAACAATTAGACCAGTAATCAATGTGGGCAGTACGAAACCGCGTTAACGTTCAAGTTTCCCTCCGAAATTAACGGGCAATTGACCTCTGAGTATTCGTTTCTGGAAGGACTTTCTGACACCGTGTATATACTTATGATACACATAGTTTGATCAATGCATGTGCCATCATACATGACAACCAGGTTATACCGGATCGATGTTTCTAAGGGACGTGGAAACCATTTCACATTTTGCACAGTAAATAACTGTCTAATTATACATTTCACCCGATCATATTCCTGAATTTACCAAAGCAGTAGAAGTATCTTTTGAAAGTGTTGCGGATTATGAGGTTTTAGTAGCGCAATCCGTTTACTATTTAAAAGCCTTCGCTCTTTCTAGACTTCAAGTAGGCTTCTCCAAAGTTAAACTTTTTGGAAACGCATGATCTTGTCAATAAAAACTTTACTAGCCCACAGACTAGCACATGTTTAAATTGTCCTTTTTTAGCTACTGAATCTGGGCCAGTGTTTACAAAATATCCAAGTCACTTCATCAATCTCAAATATGACAACCGTACGAGCGGCTCAAGACTACTTCACACACTTTCGGCGGGTGATCCAATCAAGGGAACATTCCTGGGACCAGTTAACGTGCGGAAAATTATGTCCTCGGCCAATTCCTCGATGGCTATTGTGGAAAGCACCAGATTACCAGTAGATGCAGTTGCTCGAGTTGTACTCCCTTTTTTACTACTGATAGCCTCGTTCGCCAATGTATTTGTTATGAGAACAAGCTATAATTTGTCTAGAAGACGATTCCCAATAGCTATTTATTTGGTGTACCTCGGGTTTTTCGATCTGATTGATCTCGTTGCGCGTGGAACAGATTACTTGATTGAAGCATATGGCGGCATAAGGTTATTTACAGCTGTTCAGCTGCTAAGTAGGTCAGCGTGTCAGCTGTTGCCTATGACTCATAGTGCTTTTCGGCATATACACGCTTCACTGCTCCTTGGACTATCAATCAACGCCTTTCAGTTGGCTTCGAAACCCATACATTTTTTCTCCAAATTCCGCCGTGAATGGACACAAAACGTACTACTTCTTTCATCAGTACTTGCAATTATAGTGGATTGTCAATTTTTATGGACATTTGATCTATCTTTATCCGAAACAAAGCTTCTACACGAGCGAATCGTACGTAACGCTTACGAATGTGGTTTTCCACAAACGTCTTCGCTCAGTCCCTCATTTTTATTTTATATATGGCCAATAACTGACCATATCTGGGGCGACCTCCTCCCTTTTGCAGCGTGCATTGTGTCAGGCATTGCCATCCTAATTATTCAGAAACGGAGGATTGAGAAGTTCGATAGATTTAAAAGTGGTAATCCAATAAGTGGATACTTAGAGTATGGGCCTTCAAAGAACGACTCTGATTATCCCCCGCAAATAACCCTGGTTCTGCCGTTTGACAGGATATTGATTTCCAACGGTATCTTTATTCTACCGAGATTGATTTACTATTTATCCAAATATCAACTTTTTTCAAGTACGTGGGCCGAGTTTCCGTTTTTAAATGCTATCAGTCAAATACGCTGATCTGTTTACTCTCTATCGATGCTGCTTATACCATACTACTCACATGCTGCCAGAAGTAACAAAACTAAGTAGATTTTCAGGTAAATTAGAAATATTTCTCCGTTGATTGTTCAAGATATTTAGATAGGTGTAAACATTATTATTTTAAGCTAACAAATCAGACAGGTGTTCAAATAGACCTGAAGTTCCTACTGTTGCATGGATAAAAACAAAATTCGCTACGACGGCAGAATCTACAAACCACTGTATATTTATGGTTAATTTCTCAGCTTCCGTTAACTAGTAAAATTAAGCCCCGTGAACTCCCAAGATAAAAAAAATCGGTTTGACAATTCATTAGATTAATGACACATGCTCCACAGTCGTTATCATACATATTTGAACCTAGGTACATAGAAGAGCGATGAACTGGACACCTGATTGATGCATCACAGAGGTTCTAACCACTCAAAAAATGACCTCGTGAACAACCGTTAAGACAAACTGGTCGAGCTCGGTATTAGCTCATAACTGTTGCAAATGTGGCGACCAGAATGAAGAAGGGTGATAGCACTTCCCCCGATGATGCCTGCACTGTTTTGTTCGGACATATTTTCCCTACAGTACGATTTTCGACAAATACCAAGTTGAAATAACCTTGAGCGAGGCTTGAAGCCCAGGTGGCCTAGCTTCTGCATGGTGAGCAATCATCAAACGCTCCCCTCTGACACATTAGGTAAATTCTTTTTGTATTGTCTAATCATGTGAATGAACTTCCACCAGGTCCTCTTGGAAATCTGGATCTCTGTATCAAATATAAGAAGTCTCTGCAAGCAATTACACAAGTCATACATTTCAATCTATGTTTGGTTGATCACTTTTCCCCTTACTCGTAGATGATCACAATCGTTCTGGAACATATGCGATGAACAGAAACCCCACAGCTGAACAATTTGCTCAACTTATACTACCTGTTAATATCAAGCAAGTTGCCGACTGGAGGCAGTACGAAGCTCTGCTGGAAGCTTTCGAATCTGTACTACGCTACCTGAATGCGATGAACATCATAAGTTCAGCAGTTATAATCTTATGTAGCACACTGGAGATAAAAATGAAGTGGCAGTTCCACTGGATGTTAGCAACGCGATCACTGATATGCGGTGGAACACACAAACTCCCCTCAAAAAGGATGCATAATTCCAAGTTCAGATGGGAAGACCGATTGATCATACCGGTAACTATGTTGGCTGAAAGCAAATGCCGACCAATCACGAATACACAGAATTTCCATGAGAACAGGCGAGCCGACAAAAGTTTCTTCTTTCGGCAGGGAACACGAGCGAATCGAGGTACTTTTCGAGACGGAAAAACCGACCGCCGAAGAAATCGAGCTAGAAATTCCAAAGGCAGAAGCCAGGAGCAAGAAGAGAAATCAGAAAAAAGTGCAATTAAAAAAAACACTAATAAGATGTATTCTCTATAGACGAAGTAAAGCTGCATTTAATTAACTTTGTTTGGGACATGAAATAAAATCAACGGTATACTTTTTTGGCATTTTCGTATCGATGGTTGACAGGAATTCAGAGTTAAATGAGTAAACGCTAACTGTGAAACAGTCATTGAGACAGTTGTGCGCTGCATTTACGGGTAAGAGAACGCTGAATTCGTGAATTTCATGAATGTTAAGGTACAGAACAAGAGTGATCTGAATATCGGAGAAACGTAAACCTGATCAGTAGCATGCCATTATGGGTAAAATACTCTCCACAGATTACCAAATATTTACGTCCGAAAACTGGAACAATCAAATTGCCTCAAAACGCCGGTTACTCCATCTGGGAAATTTCATGATTGTTGTTCGATAATTTGACTGAGTGTGAAAGTTCGGCGATGCCAGTACACCTTCAAAACGCCCCATACACTACTGGCGGTTGCCCTACCTTCATGAACGACCAGATCACTCTTCTGAGTCGTAGTTGTCGGCTATTTCAGAGAAAATAGTCCGCACTACTGATCGCCCATTGAAGGCCTTTAATTCAGTTTACTTCAAAGCGTAGCCAGTGAGCAGTAGTTGTATTTACACTATCAACACGTAAACTAACCACCCAAAACGTAGACGAATGAATTCGAACAAAGAGAGTTAAGACCAGCCAAAACGAATGTAATAGGTCCAACCACGTGATTCGTGCAGCGCGGGCGCGGACGATAAAGATGGGCGCACATGCACAAGGCCAGTCAGTCAGCATGTTAGCCAACCGGTAAGGTCAAAATGTACACGTAAGCCGTCCAGATAAAACAACACCCACGGCACAAGATCCTCAGCTGATAAACACAAGTGAATTTTGCAAAGACAAACCATCAAAACAAACAACAGTCCTGAACACAACTCCGTGATCTGGAGTCAACAAGATGGATTATTGCTTGAAAGACTCGTGATTAACTGTTACAACGAATGCAACGCCCCATAGTGAAAAACCAAACACGCTGACTGGCACAACGCGGAATGAACATTTGAAGAGAAGCTGGGAAGCATAAGATACACCGTTTACCAACCGTACGTAGAGCGTGCATCATTACCGGATTAACGGCACTTCTTTCAAATACAGTGGCCTACCTACCGTAGTACATAAGTGGGTATTTGTAGATGGTTTGGCAACAAGAGCTGGAAATAGAATACCTACCGTAACTGAACACAGGTAACACGTCCGAACTAACCAATACCAAGTAAATCTTCGGAAACCTACGCAACGCGGAAAATTGTTAGTTTACTTGCATGGGATGGAACCTTAATGCGCCTTACAATTGACCCACTGATATCACAGAGAAGGGATGTTAAGTTCGAAGGCGGTCACTGAGTATGAACGAAAAAAAAACAGAATAAGGACTGAAATCACTATTTCCATATTGCCAACATTGTATTCAGATTGGAGAATAATTTATTTGCACAAATCACCTCGTTGTCAGTGACAAACAGGTGCGAGAGTTTGCGAAAGGACATCGGATATTCAACAGGTCTATATATTCTGGACGGAGATAACTCATTTGAAACAATCCTCGGAAGTGGGCGAGAACGTCTTACGGGCGATGGCAGGATGAAGGAAGGGCGATAATTTGACAATGGGCGACGAGGGGGTGATGAGGTGACAAGTGTGATTCCAAATTATTGACATCTTAGCTTATCGACTAATCTAACCAATTTAAAGCAGTCACATTTGTCTTCGTTTCGCTTAACAAAGCACCAGCCAGGAATAATGCAAGTACTCTGCCCAAACGACTTGTTGGGGCATGAACACAGTCCTTATGCTCACACGGTACTACCCAAAAATAACTTAATTGATCGCCCACGTTGTGTTCTAAGTCGGTGCATGCAATTGCCTGAGCGACCGTTGCGCAGCTCTCGTTCAGTTGACTTCTTTAAACCGAGTCCAGGATTAACATGATTCCTGCTAACTGAAGAGAGTGTATCAGCGGAAATTTGGTAAAACATGTCCTGCCTTGGACGTGGACTTGTCTGCCAACATCCTAATAACCGATGGCACTGTTCCAGTTCATTACTCAATAATTTGTCGCAGTGCAGGCTGTTCATCGAGCCACCCTCGCAAACAGCTCTTCAAGTAACCCTAAGAATCCGTCTACGTTCTGTATGCGATATGCCTGCTCCATTTAAACATCGGGTGCACAATCTTCTAAACCCGAACTGTGGCTTTAGATTTAATAATAAGAATAACGCATTCACCGCAGAGCAAAATAAAATGTCGACGGTGCCAAGTAGAATACACGAATTATGTATAAAACAACCAACAGTAGCCTAAGTTTGTTATGGATGAGAAAATCTTTACACTCGAAGCAATGAAACCTTCCAGATTAAAAATCATGCAGGATATGAAATCGAAGGTCTCATGTTTGAGTGGATTTACTCTTCTAAGTTACTACATAGCTCCCTCAAAGTCATAGCAAACCCGCTTATTGTAACCGTCAACAGCAGTGAAACTTGAGACCAAGCAATTGAAACAGTGAAGGACTCACAAACGTGATATCAGTGCGGAAACAGCGTACCGTTTATCATCGCACACACACCTGAATACACAATGAAGGTGACCATGAAATCGTCTTCTTCACAGCCAAATTAGAAAAATTGAAGAGAACTCCCAAAGGACATTGATAAGGTGTACGTATTACAACAACGGTCATGAGAATTCAACACGATCCTTCACTTCGGGATGAAGGAAGTTGAACAGTGAAGAATGCTTTAGCGGGTTCTGACAAAAATACATACGCGGCTGCCGACGAAGTGACCATAAGTCAATGATATACAGATTGGGAATAACACAACGTTTCGAGCAAGTTGTAATACTCTACGTTTCAACCACCTCGGGTGGCCTTCCTCAGGAGTGTTGTAATCGATTACAACACTCCTGACAATAACATGTTAAACACGACGCCCAAACTACTCAACTTCATTCGTACTACATTTGGTGCGGATATCTTACGACCATAAGGCAAATTCAATGATCTCGGATAATCTAGAGCAGCTGAGAATGCCCACTGGTGCTAAGATCACATCAAATAGCGAATTACACGTTTAATTTCAAACAAATGTGGGACGCATCGCGACCGACATCGTACACGTTATGCAGGAAGCGTTAATGCAGTTTATATGTTCAAACAACTTGCTGCTCTCCATGTTTATGAAATGTTTTGAAAGCTAACTCCAGACCTTCTAGTTCATAAGGTACTAACCGAACTATCACGAAAAAACTCAATTGTGAGAGGGAAACTGTATGCAACAATACTGTAAAATTGTAATTGTAGTACTCAAGGTAATTATTTTTTGACCATGAGGAAGATACAAGCAACAGGTGAATCACTGGAAACATTGGGAATACATAACTGAACCGGGTGGGTCTAGCCTGTTTGTTGTCAAGGAAAAGACAGCGCTTATGGGTGGTGTATTGTTGGATATAGGTGACAAAAGAGCGTCATTCAGTTTAAGTATTGTCGCATAATTTAGACTATGAGTCCAATCCAGTAGGAACGCCAGTGATTCTGACATTGGTTTACTATGTTCTCCAGAATGAGTGAATGTCGATGCGCCGAGCTGGAAGTTACGCGTGTCAGATTCGCTGTCAAGGGCGTCCGTTGGATGAGATTCCACAATATCGGTAGATAAAGATGGCCTTGGAGTGGCCATACCCGAGTCGCAAGTGCAACCGATTAAGTGATGTGTCCATGAAGGTACATTGTACGGTGGCACTTGGAACAAATCCTGAAGAAATAAGTGGCAGAGAAATATTGACTAAGAAAATAATTAGGAACGATTACGGTGTGTATTAAACGAACACGAAGCCTGTGATGGAATTCTGAGTGGTCCCATCAATAATGAGCCCAAAGTGAGTGACTTCGATGAGACTACCGCACCCACCCACGTGACATTTAAACATCGGCAAGTAGTAACACGAAGCCCGCATAATTAATCAATAGATCCGACGATATTATGCCGCATAAATAGGTGGTCTCATGCGGACTGTTTACAACAAGGAATCTCGGAAGAGGGAGGATAAATGATTCTGGAAGCAGTACTTGATAATGATGGTAGAAGGCGGCTAGAAAATCTTCGTGGCGCTTAGTAGACATATTCGCTGCAAACCTTGACTAGCAAAAAGTGAGGCCACCTACCCAACTGCATTTCAAGGTACACATGAATAGCTCCCCTGCATTGGCATCTGCTAGCATGAGAAAAAAAGACCGACGTACGTGCGTACAGGAAGTGACGACATGTGCAAAGTCGATCTTGGCATATCCGTAGAAAGTGGTAAGAATCGACGCCGGAAAGCAATGTAGCATGAAGCAAAATCCTTTACGACTTCCAGCGTGAACTCAATATTCCAATTCAGGTAACCCTCAGTGAACTCAGAAAACAGGACCATCACATAGAACGACCCCGTGAACAATAAGGACACAAGAAAGTCGCAGGATTCAGCTGATCTCGGTGGGAGTCAGCCCGTCCCTAGAAGTGTCAACAAACTAACTCCGTCATGCCTCACATGACGAAACACTTAGGTCGCTCGCTCGAGATTATCTGTGGAAGAATATGCAAGGGAAGCTGGCGTGAAAACCACGGATTCAGGACAGGCAGAATCAGCATCATAAATAATGGAAGAGAGCAATATATCAGTGATTCACGTCAATCCTAAACCACCAAACATCCATGCAAAAAAGTACAAAACCCAGCCGACGGAGCGGAAAGGCAAGTGAACTTACTGTTAAATGACCACGTCAACTACTCAAACATACAAACTGAAGGTGTCTACACTCTGCTACCAAACAACCGAGCTGTAAGTGTAAGTGAGACATCACAGCTCCCCTACAGTTTTCACTGTCCCGCGTCATTAAGTGCACTCACTTCACAAACATCCCGGCCAAACGAAGACAACGCTCACCTCACTGAGTTCGATTAGCCACCATCTCACCTAACGTCTTCAGCCACCGACTCTGGATCGCAAGGGCCCTAGCCTAGGAGACGAATCCGACCTACAGTGGTCAACCCTTTGGCGAACGACTTCATTTCTCTACGCCAGGTCATCATTCGTCCACCTCACACCTTACGCCAGTCGGCCCCAGCGTTAGCAGAGTGCTGGGTGCTCGGTTGTTTGGTAGCAGAGTGTAGACACCTTCAGTTTGTATGTTTGAATGTAAACGTAGCTATTTTTAGTAGTTAGGTCCCATCGCCTCTTTTCTTCTATCTTCCAATGCAGGACTTGTAATTTTTATGGCCGTGCGGCAGTTAGCTGTCTGTGCGAACCACTAATGTCTAGGATAATGATGATGACGACGGACTTGATCATCAGATCGGCCCATATAGTCGGCGCTTTTCTGCATATGGCACACTGCCTTACGAAATGCACCAACGACACCTGCAAGTTCTGTCCTCAGCGTTGTGCTCGCCAGGGTGACCAGTTACTGACCTTGCTATCACTGAAAGATCAACCTGGCTGATAGCACAACGTCACTGTGATTAGCGCATTCGCCTACGTTGATGACTATTCTCTTGGCAGAAAATCCTGCGTACGCCTTGAAAAAGCTTCCGCATTGACAAACAAGACCGTTTACTTGCAGAAAACTCATTTTCCGCCTAGCTGAGGACGAGATAAAGCGCTCGGCTAGACAGTGGTTGCTAGCGTGTGCAACTTTGGTTCAAAGGCAATGATGATACCAATCATCAGGTTCATGGATTACACGGTTACTCAGACGTTCCAGTCACACAGGCGTTTTTGCGTCTACATCCGACTCCCAGTGTCCAGTTAACTGATCCACTGCGCAAGAGAGAGAGCCGGTCATTCGATTTCCCGAAGGGAATAGCCCAGCCGATTGAATTACAATAAAACTACGCGATCTGAATATACGTTGATAAGCACACTTACGAATATCCCTTGTAAACAGGACAAAACTTCGATTGGGGCCGCCCACTTATGCTGGTAGTGTTCTCTGTCAACTGAAGAGTCTCGATTTTAAGAAAACCAACGATACCTTCTAGCGGGGAGTAAGACGTTGGTTGTTGCCGCATTCTTCAGGCAAACGAACGGGCACTTAGTCGTCACGGCGCATGGGCTTTGACTATGCTAGCTCTCTGATGTCCTAGAGAATCATGGATTTTGCGAGAATGTTAGTTCAGAATTCTTGCCTCGTAATATGTCCAACCGAACATTTTTATTCGATATCAATGATTCTGTGTTGCCTGGCCACTCTGATCAAAGGGACGTCACTTGTTTGTTTAGCTTTGACTATCATGCGATACATTGCATTTGACAGCTAGCTTGTTTATTCAGGCCACCGTAACTGATAAAGTGGAGTTACTTTTCAACACATGTCGCTATATTCCACTAGTCAGCGTGGTAATGTTAGCACACGAGCTAATATTTCGATGACTATCTTGAACTGAGGTGTGGGAATAAAGGACGAGCAGTATGTTCCCATGCTTTTTCGGCACACCCCTGCGTCTGATTGACTACAAATGTGTAGTTTGATCAGATGAATAGAACGCGCCACTGTAGTTGAGATAATGGGTATTTGTTGGCCAGCGGTACAATTGAAACTGCTCCAATATGTCCCTGCCGAGGGCAAAACCCTTTCTATTCCTCCGTTGTCTAGCTCCACAGGTGCAGTGAATCGATGTAGTATATTGGGTACCAGAACCCTAGCAATGACCGGGGTCCAGGAAACCACTCTGGGGTTCCCGCAAAAGCCTTCTAATCCTTTCTTGTATGTGGGAAGTATTGTCGAGTGACTTAAGCAGAGAGGGATGTTCTCCGCTGTCCAGAGAAGTCGAAGCAGCTGCGTCGTGGCTTCCACTTTTTTGAAAAAAGCAAGCATGAGATGCCTGACAGTTACTTTCCATGAAGATAAAATCTCATCAACTTGAGCAGTCAGCTCGAAGAACTGCTCGATACCAACTTTTCTGTTATAATGTCGGTTGCAAAATATGCCTCTTTTTAATTACCAACAAAAAAATTGTCAGCCCCAGAACCTATTAAGAAAACCCGTTCGATATCGTAGACTATTTCATCTTCTAATGTGTTTTTTGCCACTTGACTGTTCAGATAATGAAACATATATGTCGTCATATTGTGAATATTCAACATTTGCGCTAGCCTGCCTCCACATGTTTAGTTTTATGTCATTATTGTATGCTAGAGTCTATAGTTCAGTTAGCAACGTTCAGACGAAGAGCTGTTGCAATCATAGGGTTGCATGTCATATCACTGACGATACAGAACTCCTTAGATATTGAATCATGACCGTATCAGCGCATGGCAGAATGGTTTTTATGATTTCTACAGCGACAGTGCTGTCTTCGGACTAAGGGGATTTAGAAAAGGTGCCCTAAAAAAGCATACTTACCACCCAATAATTGACCGTGGCTGCCGGTGTATTATTGAGTACTATCTGAAAACATTCGGTATTTGACGTAGTCTGCAATAGACCTGTTGTGTTCAGCAGTGATCAGAACCAAACGTAAATGCTTTATTCACTGTGATTTTAGGTTGCGCTGATCTATAACTGACAGTTGAGTCAGGCACCTCAGTTGTTGGTTCCAGGTGGTGTTTCTTAAGACAGCTATCTCTGGTTGTCTCTCAGGTCAGATTTTTCAACCTGTGATCCCGTGTGGCATCTCTCAAAATAACCCTCTTCTATGGCTCAAACGACGAAGCAGTTTCCGAAGTTGTCACTTTCCCAGCAATGGCAGTATACAATGATTACCGATGTCCCCCCTCTATTCTGCCTCAAAATTTCTTCAGGCGACGTCTATTTCTGAAGGTCTCAACAATCGACAAGAATTGACGTTTTAATTATTTACGCTCTCTGTCAAGTAGGTCGGCAAGTTGCCTTAACGAGTACCCTCACAAGCTTGAAGTGTGATGTGCGCTGCTTCTTCGATACTTCGGTCTATTGTGTTTATACCAGCAATATTCACTTGAGCTCACCTTTACATAACTATCGGTGTAAGCATTTCTTCGTAGTTCTCACTGCTAACTCCAGGCGTAAATCTTTTGGTCAACCTAGAGTGAAGACCTCTCTGAGTAGCAAACTGGGGCAATATGCTCCTGAGATGATCCTAACGAACTGTCGGCTCAGCGCGTTCGAACTTGATGTATCCGTTTGTTTCTCATGAGGCCGTTCGAAACAGTGCTGTATCTCCATTGCATTGACGTGCACTGCAAGTGACAGTGGTTCGTATGCTACCAAGCGTACGTTCTGTGACGCCCTCGCTTGCTATCTGAAACAACCGGAACGCTCATGCATCACCTCGATTTTATCTTCTTTCTTCTGAGTGATGTTTTGTGTCCGAGCACAACGCGATAACAGGTGACAGACTGCTACAATTCTGTGCATCCCATATTCTGGAATATCAAATTTCGACCCATCAGTTTTAGAGCAATCAGGTGCGATGCCATTCACCCAGAGAAAGCAGTGCATTTTAGGGTAACCGCATGCACTCGAAGCATACTGTTGTTCGCACCCTGTCGTTTCCTTAGAGACCATGCACTCACACACTAGGTACCCCTGACGAACAAATTTCCCAGGTTAGATGGGAGACACTAACAAACGCTGGATGGAAATCACAGCAGCTAGGTATAGAAATACGGCCCGAATGAGTTGTGTCTTTCCAGCGGGCTTAGAATTCTATCACATTGATTAAACTTATGAATATGCGTCACTCGATTCCACCTGACTTCGACCACAATCGGCCGCCAAGAACTTTAACACCAGCTGACTGAAGAGTTGCACAAAGCCCCTAAACGTCACTTGGCTGAACGATCAGACGAAATAGAATAAACCTTTTTGCTTGGGAGTGATAAGACGCTATTACCCCCGTTCGTCGTCGTTCTGGTCATCGACTCGATAGCGGAGACCATATATTGGAAGACAGCTCAATTATCACCAACCAACGATAGGTGAACCACGCATTAGGAAGAACCGTTCAGACAATATAGACGACAGGATCCGAATGGTCAGTTACTGGGCTTCTGATGATCTTCCACATCAAACACAAGTGGTCCCGGAACCTAAGTTGTTGAAATGTAGTAAGGCTCCATATCCAGACCTCTTCCATTTTTCGGTGTTCTGGGATGGCAGCTAGAACTAACATCACTTCCGGAAGGTTTGTAAAGCTGATGGGGTATCTCATGGTTTGCACTCGTTAACAGTCATTTCCATTTGCGCAAAGGGTGCCCGAAGTCTATTTGGCAACCACAGAGGCGTCAACGATGTTTTCATTGCGTCCAAGTTGCTCGCCAGTTTTTACTGCGCCGACTCATCAAACGCACGGAAATCTAGCTATGTGAAAAACTGTCAAGGGTTCGATGTGGTTATAAGTGTGTTGGCTACTTAATTTGCAACAGATCTTTGGGCAACGACAGTGTTATAGGCAACTAACAGTTGTGGCCCTGTTAACCCTAGAGGCTGTCTTCGGTTCGATTGCTTGTAGAGCTTTCTGCTTATCTCCTTCGAAGAGGATCCTCATAAGTATGTGTGACTGTTGTATCCAATGTGTATTTCTTCTGTTGATAGAAAGAGTTTACAGGCAAACGTCACGGACGTTTACTTTTTCTCGTGGTGTTCATCAGAGATAGCCGAGCTCTATTTTTCACGACTTATGAGCGACATTCTGCAGTATATGCTTGGAAAATTACCCGATCCTGGCCGACCTGCATGAAGCATGCAGACGACATTATACTACCTGTCCTTTCTTATCTAAGGCACGTACACCATGGAGGATGGGATGAATATCTTGACTAATTTGCACGGAATGTTCTTAGCACCTTTGAAGTGCACTCCTCTCCATTTCCAACCAAGTGAGGCGATACCGTTTCCTTTTACAATTCGACAACCTTACTTACGAAATGTTGTCTACGCCCACCAATAGTTACATCAAACTTTGTCTGGGTAGCAGAAAAGCAAGCTTAGACTACATCGATGATCTCGTTTTGCTTGGTGACAACAAAAGGACAACCTAGAATGTGCTAAATGACTAAGTGATTGGAATATCCTGGTCTGCTTTGCGCCACAGAGATGTGTAGTGCTCTTTTAAGGCCATGCGGGGTCTATGCAACATCCTGGATATTGACATGCTTTGCGTCTGAAGTGTTTCCTGACAGCTGTATCACAGTCAGCAGCGACGCCAAAGAAAAAATCTTCATACGTACCGCCAAAGGCACCTCAGATGTCGACGTCACCTACGTCCCCCGGTGAACAGCTAGCCTTCCAACGAAAACGCGCTTACAAAACCTGGGCGTTTGGCTTTGATGACTGCCGCAGACTTTTATTTTTCTGGTAACCACTGAAAGCAGAGCATTAGTATGTGTGCTAGCTTTATCACGCTGACTAGTGGAATATAGCGACATGTGTTGAAAAGTAACTCCACTTTATCAGTTACGGTGGCCTGAATAAACAAGCTAGCTGTCAAATGCAATGTATCGCATGATAGTCAAAGCTAAACAAACAAGTGACGTCCCTTTGATCAGAGTGGCCAGGCAACACAGAATCATTGATATCGAATAAAAATGTTCGGTTGGACATATTACGAGGCAAGAATTCTGAACTAACATTCTCGCAAAATCCATGATTCTCTAGGACATCAGAGAGCTAGCATAGCCAAGGCGCACGCATGTTTTGTTTGGCCGGGATGTTTGTGAAGTGAGTGCACTTAATGACGCGGGACAGTGAAAACTGTAGGGGAGCTGTGATGTCTCACTTACACTTACAGCTCGGTTGTTTGGTAGCAGAGTGTAGACACCTTCAGTTTGTATGTTTGAGTAGTTGACGTGGTCATTTAACAGTAAGTTCACTTGCCTTTCCGCTCCGTCGGCTGGGTTTTGTACTTTTTTGCATGGATGTTTGGTGGTTTAGGATTGACGTGAATCACTGATATATGCTATCCTCGATGATTCCGTGATGAGCCAGGTTTGTTATGACCGAACCGAGGACCATGTTAGGCTAAAGTTGCTGAACCTATTTTAAACGTTTGGAAACGGGGGAACAGATTTAGACACATGCTCTGTGATCAGTGAAGAGAAACATTAGCTACAAAAATAATAATTGTGTACTAGTGGAAGGCAAGCCTTCGGTGAGAAAGAGTGAGTCGACATCGACCAGGATGGGTTTAAAGCTAACCGAACCATCGGCATCGCCAGTAGTTGACAGGTATGACTAGTTGTTCATTACTCATCACTAAGATGGATATATTGTTTGAATAGAAGATGCCAAGTGACAGCAAAAGAACGGAGTCAACGGGAAAGAGGAAGCATCGACAAATGCGTGCATCGGAATCGCCGAAACGTTTCAGTTATCTGATAAGACCGAACAAGATTATCAGTAAGGGAAATAATCACTGACCTTTTGCCCTGGACTACCGACCGTCAAGTAAAGGTTTCAGCATATAGTCTCCCCTACATCGACCACTTTTGGAGAAGAAAAGTGGGTCGCTCTACGTAAGGTGAACGGCTGATTGCAGCTCTTTCACCGAGATAGATGGAAGCGACTGAATGGAACCCCGTCCTTGTAAGAGCTTGTCAGGAGTGTAAACCCTGGCTACGACTGGAATTTCAACTCTGGTCCACATTCACATGTGGCATTCGTGTCGACCACTGTGCTACTGGCTACAGACTGCACACGATCAAATGTGAACGCCCAGTTACGTCCGGAAGAATATGCACTACTGATAAGCTATACCACGAGTGAAACTCGAGCCTAACGGGCATTCATAACTGAGTGAAAAGGCCATCAGAATGTAGAATCCGGGAGCAAATGTGAGTAGTTTTCAATTTATATACAAGTGCACTGGATTTGGTACACATATACGTCATTTTTGGAAAACAAAAAGTCGTCATGACACGGAAAGACCTACGCGCAATTCTTCTTTTGTCAGAGTTCCAGAGGGTTTAAATGATGGTACGCAGGAACCACAGTCGTTGTTGAAGGGACTAACGATTGCATTAAAGGATAATGCCATCTTTGCGGCTTGCCGCTGAAACATGCGTTCTTCTAAGCCATCGGCTGTGATCAATCTGTACAGCCGAACGGGTCGTAATTGCCCAGGCCGCCATATTCGAGCCAAAGCCTAAATTATAAACACAAAAATGAACGATCATCATGGTATGGACCAATAGTAAACAACTACAATGAGTACCTTATTCAAAAGTTTGGCGATCGTAGAAATAACCAATTGAGAACCACAAAACTACTCTAGAGCACGTAATGTGGTATAAAGCTGAATTAGCAGGTATAAATTAGTGTTCCTTTGCAAGATTACAACACCTCCAGAGTGGTTGAAAAACTGAGTATCAGGATTTTCTTCTGACATTCTGTTCTTCTCGATCCGTTTATTTAAACTGTTTATTAGAACCGTTCGTAGTGTTTTTATTGTAATATTTGACTAATTGTATTTGGAATCCGGCTTTCTGGAACAAATGGAGGTTTACATATGTACAGGGTCTTAGTTTGCATCCAATCACTGACAACAAATACCACCCTACCGAAAGATGCTGTGACTGGAGCCACCGCTTAACATCCGCAGTAGTGGCGTGGAATTTCACGGAAGAAAGGAGGACCTATTGGATGAAAGAAGGTTGAAAAGGGGAACGAAAATTATTATGAATGCAGGCAGACCATCGACTGCCGCATGCTGCTAACTCGGGTAGCGACTTGGGTGTTCACGGGATCCTTAACTGGGCAGGTGGCAGCCACCTACCTTACTCGACAGTATTCACCATCACCATCGTCGCGATTGTCTTATTTTATGACCACGTCGTCGATCGGTCACTCCGCAGGTTAACCTCACAGTTGGTGGTCCCAATAAGTAATGCCCGATGTGATGAAAGATCAGCGGGCATGCACGTTAAGGAGACCAAATCACCTGAGACTATGCAGAAAAATGGAACACTGACAGTTTAACGGTATCGAAGGTGTGATGTTAATAAAAGACCACTGGTTGGAAAATTGTGATTTGTAAGAGTTTAGAAATCGATTAACGAGTGTCCGCAGTAATAAAACAAGAGAGACAGTACCTGGAGATCATTTGCAGGATTCCAATCGACATCGTACAAAATTAGGTGATCAGCTCCGGTCAAATTTAGCCCCATACCGCCGGCTTGAGAACTTAGTAATAGAATTCCTGTTAATAAAAAACGGATTTTAACTGAGTTGCCTTGATTAAAAAGTAAGCGAAACGATTGGTATATCTACTGAATTAATAAAGTGCATCAAATGAGAGTCGGGTACGTAAGTGTCGGTTGCACGATTTTTCACAAAAAATACTGAGCGACGCACATCCAGAAACAATAGTTTCGGGACAAAGTTAGACCGCAACATGGTCACATCACCAAGTAAAGTGGCAAAAAAATTCCGTTATTGGAAAACGAATTCGTTTCCAACGGATGAAACATAAGTTGTGGTTCAGCATGTTAGACGTGATTGAAACGACTCAAACAATGGCTGTACCGAACGAACCTCCTTCGAGCGGTAAATAATCACGGAGTCAAGTGAACCGTACGAAAAAAAGAGCGACGCTCGAACTGCGAGGAGAAAGTCGGCCGAAGGCACCTGGTTATACACACCAATTGCACTAATACAATGAAAAGAATTTCATAATAAGTTGATTGGGTTATGGAGGCATGATATACATAGAAAAAATAAGAGAATGAGGTGTGAACTTAGATTTCCACGTGTCCAAAAGCAGTACGATTGTACACAACAGTCACTTGTTTATGGCCAGCTGAAACGTGTGTCAGAAGGCCAGTATGAAGCGAACCTTAAAAATTACACAGGCATGAATACGACGGACATTAAGCTACTCGCATCCAAAACGAAAGCCACATCGATACATAGCCTGAACCCCGAAACAGAGGGTTCGTTTTGAGAAGTAATAGATCATCTGTTTTCTCATTTACTCAGTTTATTACATCATCTGTGATCTACAACCCAAAAGTCTTAAACGATTCTGCCCCAACATTGACATACAACAAGCTAACATCAAATGTGATCAGGCGACCCGAGTAAATTGTTCACTAAAAGTGGAACTTCACGGTTGGTAAAAATACTATCAAGCAGTGTTCACCAGGTTTCAGATCCATTAACTCATTTCGTCGAACACAAACGATAGATGATTTGAAATACGGTCCTGTTTGAGTACTATACGTACAAACACTCACAGAAAATTCATTTCGTCAGGACTGATGAAGCGACAGCATGTTAGGCGTGTGACAAATGTCGCGTGTACGATAGAAAGTTGGTGGCTGCGCACACTACTTTGTTCGTGCTTCGGTTGGTAATTCTCCTCTTATTGAATTCTAAGGTCGCCGTAACAAGTGTAAGCCTTTTCTGAAAACACTGGCTTGAGCATTCAAACTGCACACAATGTGTTGCATTACCTACGAACGCTGGGTTCGACTAAACTCAGCGGCTCCATATAACTTGACGAACTTCAGTTCTCTCGCGGCTAATTTGGTTTTACTTTCTAGTAGTCCACGTTTGTTTATCTAAATATTTTGTTTTCCTGGCACCCCTGGCATCGCCATTATACACCTTATCGTCGTCGGTCAAGTTCGCAGAATTTGTCGGCGCCAAACCAAAAGACGTCGACAGATTTAACATCGAAGTTTGTTGTTCATCTCTTTCTTTCGATATTAGTATTGTAGAGATTATTGTTGCCACTCTAATATTTCCTGGTAACAACGTCTCTGCAACTGTCTTTACTACATTGGAATCAGTTGGTTATACAGCTAGGAATTCACCAGGCCCGCGGGATTCCGGACACAACTACAGGGTTCTACCATATCGACAAGCATTGTTCGTTGACTAGGTATCGACCGACGAGTCAGCTGACGGCCGAGGTTAACACGGACATTCAGTTGGAATTGTGCGCATATTGGGCAGTCGACTACCGTTTGAACAGACCATATCTCTACCCTCAACAATGCCCATGGCAATCCAGCATACAGAAAGTTGTAATCGAGCGACACGAGTATCGACGATGTGGTGATCACACCAACAGAGTTACTCATACCAGGCAGGCCAATAGGTAGAGGTCTGACAAACCACAGTCTCCCGGTCCTCCAGGTTGGGGCGTGGAAGATGCTTGGCATCTCTTCCCGAAAAACGTATCGTTTCTGGTACACCGCCACCCACCCGCTGCCTTGCGGTACAGGCTATTGAGCCAAAGGCTTTGGTTGAGAACCCTAATCGTTCTCCTGTCTAAGTCTGGGCGTCCTAGCAGTATCTCAGCTCACACACAACCATGAATCCTCACAACATCGACATCGGCCGTCTCGCAGTATAATCAGGATGGACATATCTACTCCATACAGCAGGGTAGATAGACGAAAACATACTATTGCTGACCCCTCCTCCACTGTCCTATCAAATTTAGTTCTCAGGCCCCTCCCGACCCCCAATTCTGATAATTTCTCTGCAGGTTCCACAACAGATAATTAATCATAGTAGAACTGTGCCGATAAATCCCAGCCCTCGCCACTCAGTCCCAGACCTCCCTCGTCGTGTGCTTCGACCTAGAACGCAAATTAATATAGGTGCCTTCAACGTTCGTACTCTAAAACAGATAGGTCAACAGGCTGCTCTCGCACGAACGTTAGTCTCGCTGCACATTGATATTTGCTGTATCTCGGAGACTAAAATTCACGACCGTAGTCAACGTATGGAATTAACAGCGCCCGCAATTTCTACCCGATACTGGTTATACACCTCAGGTGACTCTCCGGCCGCCGTCACGGTCAGGGTGAAGTAGGTATAATCCTCAGCACGACGGCCGCAGCCGCATTGATAGATTGGATTCCCGTTAATAGTAGACTTTGTGCCGTCCGCTTGGCAGGTTCTGTTAGGGTCAGTTCTAGACGCAAAACCGTCAGAAATCTTTTCGTTGTGTCTGCTTATGCTCCAACTGATTGTAGTGACGTCGGCGTCAAGGACGTCTTCTATTCGGATATGGCCGCTCTCCTCCGGTCGACACGTGGTTCTGATATAGTCGTTCTGGC